>DWRP01000047.1:0-30459 GCA_018231245.1 Gorgopas trochilus
GCGCAGCGAGAAAGCGTTGCCACAGGCAACGACCCGAAGGGCGAGGCGCATCGCGCCGAGTAATCCTTCCCCCAGGATTATCCGAACATCTAAACATGCAATATATGTAGGCCGGGTAAGGCGCAGCCGCCACCCGGCAACAAACAACGTCACAAGCTGCGGGGAAGCACCTGCCATGGGGCAAAAAAAACCCCGCAAGCGCGGGGTTTAGGGTAAAACGCAGAACTAGCGGCGGGCGCGAACCACCTGATATTTGCGCGTCAGGTACTCCACCGGCACGCTCCAGATGTGCACCAGGCGCGAGAACGGAAACAGCACGAACAGGGTCATCCCCAGCACCAGGTGCATACGGAAGATAAACGCCACGCCGTCCAGGTGCTCAGACGCGCCGCCGTGGAAGGTCACCACGGCCTGCGCCCAGCCCACCAGCTTCATCATCTCGCTGCCGTCCATATGCTGCGCAGAGAACGGAATGGTCATCAGGCCCAGCGCGCACTGGATCACCAGCACCGACATCACCAGAATATCCGCCGCGGTGGTCGTAGCGCGAATGCGAGGGCTAAAGAGGCGGCGCTTGAGCAGCAGCAGGCCGCCCACCAGGCACATCAGGCCGGCAGCACCGCCGCCGAACATCGCCATCTTCTGCTTCACGTCCAGCGGCAGCCACGCTTCATACATCCAGTGCGGCGTCAGCATCCCGAAGGCGTGACCAGCAATCACGCCGAGGATCCCGATGTGGAACAGGTTAGACGCGAGATTCATCCCCTTACGGTCCAGCATCTGGCTGGAGGCCGCGCGCCAGGTGTACTGGCCGTAGTCATAGCGCAGCCAGCTTCCCACCAGGAACACGGTGCCCGCAATGTACGGGTAAATGTCAAAGAAGAACATATTCAGGAAGTGCATTATTGCCGTCCTCCGTTAGAGATATTCAAATATTGCGGGGCAACAGCACCGGCAAAACGACGCTGGTGAGCCGAGATTTCAGACTCGCCGCAGTTCTGGTCAGCAAAGAATTTCACCTGCTCCTCTTCCCAGACGGCGTCCAGCGCTTCCGGCGTGTCGTCACGGGCTTCGTCCGCGATTTTCTCCGCGACCTTCTCACCGTCGACGGCGGCGTTGGCCAGCTTGACGAGCAGATCGAACAGCACCGCATAGCGGCTTTCACGCTGCGTGAGGCGCGCGCTCAGCAGGGCCAGAATCGGCGCGATGTCCTGCAAACCGCCGAGCGCCTCTTCTTTCGGCAGCTGTGCCAGATATTCCAGATACAGCGGCAGGTGGTCCGGCAGTTCGCGGCTGTCGAGCTGCAGGCCGTGCTGCTCGTACTGGGCCATCAAATCCACCATCGCCTGCCCGCGGTCGCGGGATTCGCCGTGAACGTGTTCAAACAGCAGCAGCGAGGTTGCGCGGCCGCGGTCGAACAGCTGGCTGTAGTCGGCCTGCGCGTCGAGAAGATCGCGCGCGAGCAGATCGCGCAGGAAAACGCCCAGCGTCTGGGCATCCTCTTTATCCAGGTTTTCAGATGACGCGAGTGCATCAAAGAGTTCCTGCTGATGCTGCGCAAGGGCAGCATCCGGATACTCGAGCAGACGCGAAACAATGACGAGTTCAATCATTGGTGCGGCTCCGTTTTGCTGGTCACATCCATTGCATCGATGCGGCGGCTGTTGAACAGGTTGAATTTGGTGTCAGACCCGTGGCAACCGTCGCCAAAGCTGAAACCACACCCGCTTTTCTCCGGGAAGGCATCGCGAGCCTGCTCGCGGTGGCTGCTCGGTACCACGAAGCGATCTTCGTAGTTCGCAATCGCCAGGTAGCGATACATCTCCTGGGCCTGCGCTTCGGTGAGCCCCACCTCTTCCAGCGCGCGGGTATCCGTTACGCCGTCAACGGTTTCCGCACGCTTAAAGTGGCGCATCGCCAGCATGCGCTTCAGCGCCAGCAGAACCGGCTGGGTATCGCCTGCGGTCAGCAGGTTTGCCAGGTACTGAACCGGAATGCGCAGGCTTTCCACGTCCGGCAGAATGCCGTTGCTGCCCAGCTCGCCCGCGTCGGCGGCAGACTGAATCGGAGACAGCGGCGGCACATACCACACCATCGGCAGCGTGCGGTATTCCGGATGCAGCGGCAGGGCCAGCTTCCAGTCCATCGCCATTTTGTACACCGGAGACTGCTGCGCCGCGTCGATCACGCTCTGCGGCACGCCGTCCTTCAGCGCCTGCTCAATCACTTTCGGATCGTTCGGATCGAGGAACACGTCCAGCTGGCGCTGGTACAGATCTTTCTCGTTCTCGGTGCTGGCTGCCGTTTCAATGGCGTCCGCGTCGTACAGCAGCACGCCGAGGTAGCGGATACGGCCTACGCAGCTTTCGGAGCAGACGGTCGGCATGCCCGCTTCGATACGCGGGTAGCAGAAGATACACTTCTCGGACTTGCCGCTCTTCCAGTTGAAGTAGATTTTCTTGTACGGGCAGCCGGTGATGCACATACGCCAGCCGCGGCACTTGTCCTGGTCGATCAGCACGATACCGTCTTCTTCACGCTTGTAGATCGCACCGCTCGGGCAGGTCGCGACGCACGCCGGGTTCAGGCAGTGTTCGCACAGGCGCGGCAGATACATCATGAAGGTGTTTTCGAACTGGCCGTACATCGCCTTCTGCATGTTCTCGAAGTTCTGGTCTTTCGACAGCTTCTCGAACTCGCCGCCCAGATCGTCTTCCCAGTTTGGCCCTTTCTCGATTTTGCCCATACGCTGGCCGGTGATCAGCGAGCGCGGACGCGCAATCGGCTGATGCTTGCCTTCCGGCGCGTTGGCCAGGTTTTGATAGTCGAAGTCAAACGGCTCGTAATAGTCGTCGATGCCCGGCAGGTGCGGGTTGGCGAAGATTTTACCCAGCAGCATCGCGCGGTTGCCCATGCGCGGCTGAATTTTACCGTTGATCTTGCGGATCCAGCCGCCCTTCCACTTCTCCTGGTTTTCCCAGTCGGTCGGGAAGCCGGTGCCCGGCTTGGTTTCCACGTTGTTGAACCAGGCGTACTCGGTGCCTTCGCGGCTGGTCCAGACGTTTTTACAGGTGACCGAGCAGGTATGACAGCCGATGCATTTATCCAGATTCAGCACCATGCCGACTTGTGAACGAATTTTCATTTTACGCTCTCCTGTACCTGGTCATTACCTTCGCCGTCTAACCAGTTAATATTCTTCATCTTACGTACCACCACGAACTCATCGCGGTTAGACCCTACCGTACCGTAGTAGTTAAAGCCGTAGGCCAGCTGCGCATAGCCGCCGATCATGTGGGTTGGCTTCGGCGTAATGCGGGTTACGGAGTTATGAATACCGCCGCGCTGTTCCGTTATCTCTGAACCCGGCAGGTTCACGATACGTTCCTGTGCGTGGTACATCATGGTCATCCCGGCCGGCACGCGCTGGCTTACTACCGCACGCGCGGTCAGCGCGCCGTTGCTGTTAAACACTTCGATCCAGTCGTTATCGACAATGCCCAGCTCCTTCGCGTCCGCTTCGCTCATCCACACAATCGGACCGCCGCGACCCAGGGTCAGCATCAGCAGGTTGTCGCTGTAGGTAGAGTGAATGCCCCACTTCTGGTGCGGCGTCAGGAAGTTCAGCGCTTTCTCCGGATTGCCGTTGGATTTATCGCCCATCACCTCTTTCACCGAACGCGTGTCGATCGGCGGACGATAGACCAGCAGGCTCTCGCCGAAGTCGCGCATCCACTGGTGATCCTGATACAGGGACTGACGGCCTGACAGGGTACGCCACGGGATCAGCTCGTGAACGTTGGTGTAACCGGCGTTGTAAGAGACGTGCTCGTCCTCAAGGCCGGACCAGGTCGGGCTGGAGATGATTTTGCGCGGCTGGGCCTGAATGTCGCGGAAGCGAATTTTCTCTTCCTCTTTATTCTTCGCCAGGTGCGTGTGGTCGCGCCCGGTAAATTCGCTCAGGGCCGCCCACGCCTTCACCGCCACGTGGCCATTGGTTTCCGGGGCCAGGGTCAGGATCATTTCCGCCGCGTCAATTGCCGTGTTCAGCATCGGCTGGCCTTTGGCCGGGCCTTCCGCCTTGGTGTAATTGAGCTTGCGCAGCAGATCCATTTCGCTCTGGGTATTCCACGCGATGCCTTTACCGCCGTTGCCGATTTTCTCCATCAGCGGGCCGATAGAGGTAAAGCGCTCGTAGGTCGCCGGATAGTCACGCTCAACCGGAATGATGTGCGGCGCGGTCACGCCCGGGATCAGGTCGCATTCGCCTTTTTTCCAGTCCTTCACGTCCAGCGGCTGCGCCAGCTCGGCGGCGGAGTCGTGCTGGATGGGCAGCGTCACCACGTCGGTCTCTTTGCCGAGGTGGCCTACGCAGACTTCAGAGAATTTCTTCGCGATGCCTTTGTAGATTTCCCAGTCGCTTTTGGATTCCCACGCCGGGTCAACGGCGGCAGACAGCGGATGAATAAACGGATGCATATCCGAGGTATTCATGTCGTCTTTTTCATACCAGGTCGCGGTTGGCAGCACGATGTCGGAGTACAGGCAGGTGCTCGACAGGCGGAAGTCCAGCGTCACCACCAGATCCAGCTTGCCGTCCAGGCCGTTGTCCTGCCATTCCACTTCTTCCGGCTTCACGCCGCCCTGCTTGCCAAGATCTTTCCCCTGGATACCGTGCTCGGTGCCCAGCAGATACTTCAGCATGTACTCGTGGCCTTTACCGGACGAGCCCAGCAGGTTTGAACGCCAGATAAACAGGTTGCGCGGATGGTTTTTACCGTTTTCAGGCTGCTCCGCCGCGAAGCGAATGGAGCCGTCCTTCAGGGACTTAACGGTGTAATCCACCGGCGTCATGCCCGCTTTCTTCGCCGCTTCGGCAATGCGCAGCGGGTTAGTGCCCAGCTGCGGCGCGGACGGCAGCCAGCCCATGCGCTCGGCGCGCACGTTGAAGTCGATCAGGTGGCCGCTGTAGCGGGATTTATCCGCCATTGGCGACAGCAGTTCCTGCGCGGTCACCGTCTCGTAGCGCCACTGGCTGGAGTGGTTATAGAAGTAGGAGGTGCTGTTCATGTGGCGCGCCGGACGCTGCCAGTCAAGGCCAAACGCCAGAGGCTGCCAGCCGGTCTGCGGACGCAGCTTTTCCTGGCCCACGTAGTGCGCCCAGCCGCCGCCGCTCTGGCCTACACAGCCGCAGAAGACCAGCATGTTGATCAGGCCGCGGTAGTTCATATCGAGGTGATACCAGTGGTTCAGACCGGCCCCGACGATGATCATTGAGCGACCGTGGGTCTTGTCGGCGTTTTCCGCAAACTCGCGCGCGATGCGGACGATCTGCGCGCTTGGCACGCCGGTGATCTTCTCGGCCCACGCGGGGGTGTACGCTTTAATATCGTCATAGCCGGTTGCGCAGTTTTCATCGTTCAGGCCGCGCTCCAGGCCGTAGTTCGCCATGGTCAGGTCGTAAACGGTGGTTACCAGCGCGGTAGAACCGTCCGCCAGCTGCAGGCGCTTCACCGGCAGCTTATGCATCAGCACGTTTTGCAGCTCAACCTTGTTGAAGTGCTCGGTGCCGTCGCCGCCGAAGTACGGGAAGCCGACTTCCGCGATGTCGTCCTGGCTGCCCAGCATGCTGAGGCGCAGCTCGGTTTCCGCGCCGCTCGTGCCGTCGCGCTGCTCGAGGTTCCATTTGCCCTTCTCGCCCCAGCGGAAGCCGATAGAGCCGTTAGGCGCCACCATTTCGCCGTCGCTGTTGTAGGCAACGGTTTTCCATTCCGGGTTATTTTCCTGGCCCAGTGAATCCACCAGGTCGGCGGCGCGCAGCATGCGGCCCGCGGCATAGTAACCGTCGCGCTCTTCCAGCATCACCAGCATCGGCATGTCGGTATAGCGGCGCACGTAGTCGGTGAAGTACTGGCTTGGCTTATCGAGGTGGAACTCGCGCAGCATGACGTGGCCCATCGCCAGCGCCATCGCCGCATCGGTGCCCTGCTTCGGTGCCAGCCACAGGTCGCAAAGCTTGGCGATTTCCGCGTAGTCAGGGGTGACCGCGACGGTTTTGGTGCCTTTGTAACGCACTTCGGTAAAGAAGTGGGCGTCCGGGGTACGGGTCTGCGGGACGTTAGATCCCCAGGCAATGATGTAGCTGGAGTTATACCAGTCCGCGGATTCCGGCACGTCGGTCTGCTCGCCCCAGGTCTGTGGAGACGCAGGCGGCAGGTCGCAGTACCAGTCGTAGAAGCTCAGGCAGGTGCCGCCAATCAGGGAGAGATAGCGCGCGCCGGACGCGTAGGAGACCATCGACATCGCCGGGATCGGCGAGAAGCCTGCAACGCGGTCCGGGCCGTAGGTTTTGACGGTATAGACGTTAGAAGCGGCAATCAGCTCGTTAACTTCTTTCCACGAGGAGCGCACGAAGCCGCCGCGACCGCGAGCCTGCTTGAAGCTTTTCGCTTTGTCGGCGTCTTCAATGATGGAGGCCCATGCGTCAACCGGATCGCTGTGCTGCACTTTCGCTTCGCGCCACATCTTCATCAGGCGCTTGCGCATCAGCGGGTATTTGAGACGGTTGGCGCTGTACAGATACCAGGAGTAGCTCGCGCCACGAGGGCAGCCGCGCGGCTCGTGGTTTGGCATATCCGGGCGCGTGCGCGGATAGTCGGTTTGCTGGACTTCCCAGGTCACCAGGCCGTTTTTAACGAAAATCTTCCAGCTGCACGAGCCCGTGCAGTTTACGCCGTGGGTAGAACGGACAACTTTGTCATGCTGCCAGCGCTGACGGTAACCGTCCTCCCAGTCCCGGTTGGTCTCCAGAACCTGGCCGTGCCCATCGGCAAAGGTTTCGCCCTTCTGCTTGAAGTAGCGAAACCGGTCCAAAAATTTGCTCATCGGGTATCTCCTGTGTGGAGCCTGTGGCTCTCTAAATCGACATTGCTGATTTGCAGCGAAGGTAACGCTCTGAAACATGTAGAGAATTGATAACGATCAAGGCAGGAGGGCTCTCTGTAACGGGGTATTACACCCACTACCACCAAAGCGGTATATTTTTTGATTTTTTATCTTGTTGATATAATTAGTAAAATTATATTTATCGTACAAAGTGCACGGCATTTTTTAACATCTTAGGTATTAAGGGGTAGGCCCCTCTGCAAGGCGATGGCGATCACAGTGTTACTCCCTGCGCTGATGTTAAAAACCGTTCAGTATGTTGTAACTAATGAGGGATAAAAAAAAGCGCGGCACCGAGGCCGCGCGAACGGATAATCAAACTTACTTGTTTTTCTTAGTATTACGTCCGTATACCAGCCACGTAATGGCAACGCAGGCGATATAGAAGATCAGGAAGACTTTCATTGCGCCCGCCGGAGAACCGGTAAGATCCAGCGAAATACCGAACGCTTTTGGGATAAAGAAGCCACCGATGGCGCCAATCGCAGAGATAAAGCCCAGCGCCGCCGCCGTATCCGTTGCCGCTTCGCGCATCGCCTGCTCCTCAGAGCCGCCCTGCGCCTTCACGCGGTCCATCGTCAGCTTGCGGAAGATCACGGAGATCATCTGGAAGGTGGACGCACTCCCCAGCCCGGCCGTCAGGAACAGCACCATGAACACGCCGAAGAAGGCATTGAAGTTACCGCCCTGGCCGTTAACCGGCAGCGTCAGGAACAGCAGCGCGCAGAAGATGGCCATCACGACGAAGTTCACCAGCGTAACGCGGGTACCGCCAAGACGGTCAGAAATCATGCCGCCCAGCGAACGCGCCAGCGCGCCAATAAAGGGACCGAAGAAGGCGAACTGCAGGATCTGCACGTCCGGGAACTGGGTTTTCGACAGCATGGCGAAGCCCGCAGAGAAACCGATAAACGAACCGAAGGTTGCCAGATACAGCAGCGCCATTACCCACAGGTGTCCACGCTTCAGCACCGGCAGCTGTTCGCTCAGCGACGCCTTCGACGCAGACAGATCGTTCATAAAGAACCATGCTGCGAGGGTGAAGACCACCAGGAACGGCACCCAAATCCAGGATGCGTTTTGCAGATAAAGGGAAGACCCATCCGCCTGTTCAACGCCACCGCCACCGAAGGCGGCAAAAATGGAGACCGAGATGGCCAGCGGCGCGATCAGCTGCATCACGCTCACGCCCATGTTGCCCAGGCCGCCGTTAATGCCCAGCGCGCCGCCCTGCTTCGCTTTCGGGAAGAAGAAGCTGATGTTCGCCATGCTGGAAGCAAAGTTTGCACCGGCGAAGCCGCACAGCAGGGAGATAATCACAAAGACGCTAAACGGCGTAGAGGTATCCTGCACCGCAAAGCCCAGCCATACGCACGGAACGATCATGATGCCGGTACTGAACGCCGTCCAGCGGCGGCCACCGAAGACCGGTACCATAAACGCATAAGGCACGCGCAGCAGCGCGCCGGACAGCGACGGCAGCGCGGTCAGCATAAACAGCTGATCGGTAGTAAAGGAAAAGCCCACTTTCGGCAGGTTAACCGCCACGGCACTGAACAACATCCATACGCAAAACGCGAGCAGCAAACATGGAACTGAAATCCACAGGTTACGGCTTGCAACCTTGTGGCCCCGCTGCTGCCAGAACGCCGGATCTTCCGGACGCCAGTCAGTAATAACGGCACCATTTTCCCTTTCGGGAGCGGATGAGTGACTCATAGACACCTCTGATTCTCGAATGATGCTGCAAACATTAGGGGTTTAGGCGGGCGGTAAGTTGATATAAATCAAAGGAAAAGTCAGTGGTTTTGCGGCGAAAAAAAAGTCATTACCCTTAGTGAGTAGAGATTTCGGCTTAAAAAGACGTGGTTTTTCACCGCGCTGAGGCGCTGGGATACTCCCCCTCGTCTAAACCTAACCCCACCGGCAATTTAGAGGTAATCCTTTATTGGTATGGGTATACTCCAGGGTATGCACCAGAATATCGCCATTCCTGCAGTCAGGTCACGTCAGGAGCCCGGCAACTCTATGTTAAAAAGATGTTTATCTCCACTCACGCTGGTTAACCAACTGGCGCTTATCGTTTTGCTGTCCACCGCGATCGGTGTGACCGGCATGGCGATCTCTGGCTGGCTGGTACAGGGCGTACAGGGTAATGCGCATGCCATCAACGAGGCAGGTTCACTACGCATGCAGAGTTACCGTCTGCTCGCCGCGGTGCCGCTCACTCATGACGACCTGCCGCTGATCGCCGACATGGAGCGCACCGCCTTCAGCCCCGAGCTGGAAAAAGCCGCGAAGCGCGACGGGCAGGAGGCGCAGCTGAAAGCGCTGCAGGGTTACTGGCATTCACAGCTCAAGCCGGGGCTCCAGCAGGCAAACAATCCGGATACGGTTTCGCGGGACGTCGCCAGCTTTGTATCGCGCATTGACGCCCTCGTCTACTCCTTCGACCACACCACCGAAATGCGCATCGACAGCGTGGTCAGGGCCCACGCCGCGATGGCGATACTGATGGGCATGCTGCTGATATTCACCATCGTCTGGCTGCGCGCGCGGCTGCTTAAGCCGTGGCGAGCGCTGCTGGTGATGGCGCGCGCCGTTGCCGACCGCGATTTCAGCCAGCGCACGCACATTCACGGGCGCAATGAGATGGCAATGCTCGGCCAGGCGCTGAACACCATGTCGGAAGAGCTTTCCGAAAGCTATGCGGTGCTGGAGAAGCGGGTTCAGGAGAAAACCGCCGGGCTGGAGCAAAAAAACGAGATCCTCTCCTTCCTGTGGCAGGCCAACCGCCGCCTGCACATGCAGGTGCCGCTGTGCGAGCGCCTCTCGCCGGTCCTTAACGGCCTGCAAAACCTCACTCTGCTGCGCGACCTTGAGCTGCGCGTTTACGATATCGAAGACGAAGAGAACCATCAGGAGTTCACCTGCCAGTCGGACATGTCCTGCGATGAAAAAGGCTGCCACCTCTGCCCGCGCAATCTTCCGACGCAAAATACCGGCGGAACCACCCTGAAATGGCGGCTGACGGACAGCCACAGCCAGTACGGCATCCTGCTGGCCACGCTGCCTGCCGGGCGTCACCTCAGCCACGATCAGCAGCAGCTCGTGGACACGCTGGTCGAACAGCTGACCGCCACGCTGGCGCTCGATCGTCATCAGGAAAAGCAGCAGCAGCTTATCGTTATGGAGGAGCGCGCGACCATTGCCCGCGAGCTTCATGACTCCATCGCCCAGTCGCTCTCCTGCATGAAGATGCAGATAAGCTGCCTGCAGATGCAGGGCGAAGGCATGCCGGAGAGCAGCAAGCAGCTGCTGGGCCAGGTTCGCAACGAGCTGAACACCTCATGGATACAGCTTCGCGAGCTGCTGACCACCTTCCGCCTCCAGCTGACCGAGCCGGGTTTACGCCCGGCGCTTGAGGCCAGCTGCAGCGAGTTTAGCGCCCGCCTGGGCTTCCCGGTGAAGCTGGACTATCAGCTGCCGCCGCGGTTTGTCCCCTCTCACCAGGCGATACATCTGCTGCAGATTGCCCGCGAAGCGATGAGCAACGTGCTCAAGCATTCCGGCGCGACGGCGGTAACCGTGACCGTGAGCCATCAGAGTAATCAGGTGAAGCTTATCGTTCGCGACAACGGCCGCGGCGTGCCGGAAAATGCCGAGAGAAGTAACCACTACGGCCTCATTATCATGCGAGACCGCGCGCAAAGCCTGCGCGGTGATTGCCAGGTTCGCCGGGCAGACACGGGTGGCACCGAAGTGATCGTCACCTTTATTCCCGAAAAACCGCTCATAACTGCTCAAGGAGAAAACCATGACTAATCAGGAACCGGCATCTATCCTGCTGATTGATGACCATCCGATGCTGCGCACTGGCGTTAAACAGCTTGTCAGCATGGCGCCCGATATCACCGTCGTCGGCGAGGCCAGCAACGGGGAACAGGGAATTGAACTTGCCGAGTCGCTCGATCCTGATTTGATCCTGCTCGATCTCAACATGCCGGGGATGAACGGCCTGGAAACGCTCGACAAGCTGCGTGAAAAATCGCTGTCTGGCCGCGTGGTGGTCTTTAGCGTCTCGAACCATGAGGAAGACGTGGTCACGGCGCTCAAGCGCGGGGCCGACGGCTATCTGCTGAAGGATATGGAGCCAGAAGATCTGCTCAAGGCGCTGCAGCAGGCCGCCGCCGGAGAGATGGTATTGAGCGAAGCGTTAACGCCGGTGCTGGCCGCCAGCCTGCGCGCCAACCGCGCCACCTCTGACCGCGACGTCAGCCAGCTGACCCCGCGCGAGCGCGACATTCTGAAGCTAATTGCCCAAGGCCTGCCGAACAAGATGATCGCCCGCCGCCTGGACATCACCGAAAGCACAGTCAAGGTTCACGTTAAGCACATGCTGAAAAAGATGAAGCTCAAGTCCCGCGTCGAAGCGGCGGTGTGGGTCCATCAGGAGCGTATTTTCTAAGGCTACTCGTCCGGCAGCAACTTCCACCGTGGATCGTCGTTCGGTAATGCGACGAGCGGTTGTACCACGGTAAGCGCGATCTCATTGGAAGAGACGCGCTGCCCCTGTTCATCTTCCACCACCACCGACAGCCGCCAGCTGTTTTTCGCCCCTTCGCTATCGTCCCAGGCGGGCATAATCACGCTCCAGCCATCGCTGCTGCGCCCGTTAGCCGGCGACGTCAGGCTCAGCGCCTGCGTATCGCCCTGCCAGTGAAGCTGGCGAATGCCGTGGGCGCTGCGGATCTGCAGCTTCAGCATCACCGTCTCCCCAGGCTTCAGATCCCACGGCGGCGTCGCCAGATAGACCGAGAGCGTTTTGCGCTGGCGGAACTCCATCACCGGCAGGCTGTCCCGCTCCGGAGCGTCGTAGCGGCTGCCGCGCAGCGAGCGGGTCGCGGCGACCTCACCGGCGGAGAGCTGTTTTGCCAGCGGCACGCCGAAGCGATAGTTAAGCTTCAGGCCGAGGTTGTTCTGGCTGACCCCGCTCTCCCCCTGCTTGTGCGCGGCGGTTAAGGTCACCAGCGGAACGGGCGTGTAGTTCAGCCCGAGGTTAACGGCAACCGGGTTGTGGTAGCCGGTGCCGCTGTTGAACAGATCGACGTTATCGCCAAAATACTGCTCAAAGCTGACGCTGGTATTGAGATGGTGGAACCACGGCAGCCACGCCTTCGCCGTCACGTCGTAGCCGCGCGCCATGCGCTGCTCTTTCGTCTCGGCGCTTTCCCGCCATCCGGCGAGCGGCTGATAGTAGTTCGCGGAAAGGCGCAGGTTCTCGCCCCACGCCTCCGCGCCAAGCCCAGTGCGCTGGAGGTTTTCTTCGAGCAGATTATCGTAAAACGTGTTGTAGCCTAGCAGCCAGGAGCCGGCCACCCAGCGCTGTCCGACCCCGGCATTGCTCACCAGGCCGTCGGTCTGCTGCGTCAGGCCAAACTGGCTCCAGGTTAAGTAGCGGTTAGTGTCGTTCCAGGGCACAAACCAGCTTCCGCTGCTGCCGTTGAATTTGCCGTCGTTGTCCACCAGCACGTTGACGCTGGCATTTCCCCACGGCGAGAGCCACGACTCGATGTGCTGATTGACTTCACCGCTCACGGCGTCGCGCACCTGGCCAAACGCAAACTGGCGCGCCTGCTCGCCGGTGGTGAGGCCGTTGTCGGTCATGCTGGCTTCACCAAACGCTTTCGCCATCTCCGCGAGGTGCTTCTCCCCTTCCCCCGTAGGCGCAGCAAGGCCGAGATCCGGCAGGCTGTCGCCGTCGTTATCAAACGGGTTTTGCGCCTGCTGGATAAAGGAATGCGGCGCACCGTGAACGGCTCCGGCCGCAAGAAGGGGGAGTAATACCAAAAAACGAATGCGGGACGATACGGCCATCAACGTCGTAAACAGTAGCCTGTGTGTTTAAGCATAGTCTTACTATGTTAACGCCTGCAGGCATGAATGACAGCCCTAATGGCATTTTCAGGAATAACCTGAAATGCACGTAAACTACGCCAGAGCTTTGACGCGCGCCGTTTGCTCTGTAGCATAGGCTCTCGCGCGTGCTGATCCACGTCCATGCTTGATAAGAACAGGAGTCACTATGCAAAAGATTACCATCGTCGCCAATGGGGCGGCCTACGGCAGCGAATCCCTTTTTAACAGCCTGCGCCTCGCCATTGCGCTGCGCGAGAAGGAGAGCGATCTCGACCTGCGCCTGTTTCTGATGTCGGACGCGGTGACGGCGGGCCTGAAGGGGCAAAAGCCCGCGGAGGGCTACAACATTCAGCAGATGCTGGAGATCCTCACCGCGCAGAATGTGCCGGTTAAGCTGTGCAAAACCTGCACCGACGGCCGCGGGATTAGCGGGCTGCCGCTGATTGACGGAGTGGAAATCGGGACGCTCGTCGAGCTGGCGGAGTGGACGCTGGCCGCCGATAAGGTATTAACGTTTTAATCAGCGAGCGCGATGAATTCTGATTGACGCGGTCCCCCTGCTCCAGCGGAGACCGCCCCTTCGCTGATTTTGCGGCGCTTACATGCCGTGAGCCCGCCGCAGCGGCGTGTTCAGCACGTTCCCTTCCACCAGCGTTTTTACCTCCTTCACCAGCTCGTTCAGGCAGTCGTCCTTCATGCCGAGGCGCGTGAGCTCCTGATCCAGCGAAAAGAGATACTGGGCGTTGGTGCCGAGCGGGCCGCTGGCGGCGGCGATGAGCGGGGCAATCACCTGCGTGCGGGTGTCGGCTTCATACAGCGGATGGCGCGGGTCCATGATAAACACCAGCGCATTCACGGTGCGGCCGTCGTCGAGATCGAGCCTGCACCAGCAGGGCATATAGCAGCCGGTGATCATTTCGCGCTTCCACAGCAGGGTGAGCTCTTCTTCAAGCGTCTCGGACGGGAGCTGGTACGCGACGCCCGTGGTGCGCCCGCCCTCTTTCAGTGCAAGCATTCGCCCCGGCTGGCAGGCGCTGCCGCGCCCGGCCGTCAGCCGCAGGCAGAAGGCGCGGTGCCATCCCGGCAGGGTGCCGGTTGCCGATTCCACAAAATTGAGCGCCGGGTTCCACATCAGCGAACCATAGCCAAAGATCCAGACCGGGCCGTCGTCCGGTCGGCAGGAAAGCGTGGCAGCGAGCGACGCCGCACGTTGTTCAGCCGTCCAGAGAAGCGATTCCTCAATAGCACCAAATGCCGTCTTACAATCCGCCTTCATTAAGAAATCACGCGTTAACACCTTATACCTCCGCCACTGCATGCTTCCCTGCGACCGCTCTAATCCGCCTTCCCGGCATTGTTTACTGGTCATTTTACCAGCAGTGGGTTAACGATAAGCAAATCGCAGGCCAGTTGCAATACAACGGATGTTCAACCGCCTCAAAAGTCAAAATGAAGGCAAGGCGCGGCTATTTCTTTTTATGCCATTTATCATCGTCTCCTTTCTCGTAGTCATTTTTTACCGCCGCCCAGGCGACCTTATGCGCCGTTTCTTCCCGGCTGGCGTCGTCCCGGCGGTCGTCTTTATCTTTATACTGATCCCAGGCGCTGTTGAAGGCTTCCTTGTAGATATCCTGCGCGTGCGCCGGGAGAACGTGCTGCACGCTGTCGGGTAAATCGCGTTTCGTTTTGTAGGGCATCTCTCACCTCTCTTTTACTAAAGTAATAAGTGTGGTCCAGGCCGCGCCGTCGCGCCACATAGATTATAATTATGTATTTAATGCAAAATTAATTGCCTGTTATTCAATGGATATTTAGACAAACAGCGTCATTATACGCGTCACGAATGAATAACTGGCAAAGCCGTAAAATTAAGTAAACTTTCAAGGATAATCGTCATAAATCTGTTAGTTTATTGACCTCAAAATTCTATCTATAATTACAACCACCTGCATTGATGGAGAAGCACATGACAGCAGCACATGAGGCGGTTAAGACCCGCCACAAGGAGACATCTCTCATTTTCCCTGTTCTGGCACTGGCGGTGCTGCTCTTCTGGGGAAGCAGCCAGTCACTGCCAGTGGTTGTGGGGATTAACATTCTTGCCCTGGTGGGGATCCTCACCAGCGCCTTCAGCGTGGTTCGCCATGCGGACGTCTTAGCCCACCGTCTGGGCGAGCCGTACGGTTCTTTAATTTTAAGCCTTTCCGTTGTTATCCTTGAAGTCAGCCTGATTTCTGCGCTGATGGCCACGGGCGACGCTGCGCCCACCCTGATGCGCGACACGCTCTATTCCATCATTATGATTGTGACGGGCGGCCTGGTCGGGTTTTCACTCCTGCTGGGCGGGCGCAAATTCGCCACCCAGTATATGAATCTGTTTGGCATCAAACAGTATCTGATTGCCCTCTTCCCGCTGGCGATTATCGTTCTGGTCTTCCCGATGGCGCTGCCGGGCGCGAATTTCACCACCGGACAGGCGCTGCTGGTGGCGGTGATTTCAGCCGCGATGTACGGCGTATTCCTGCTTATTCAGACCAAAACGCACCAGAGCCTTTTTGTTTACGAGCATGAAGACGACGGCGACGATGACGACCCGCACCACGGCAAACCGTCCGCCCACAGCAGCGCCTGGCACACCGTCTGGCTGATCGTCCATCTTATTGCGGTGATTGCCGTGACCAAGATGAACGCCAATCCGCTGGAGACGCTGCTGACCGAGCTGAACGCGCCCGTGGCGTTTACCGGCTTCCTCGTTGCGCTGCTGATCCTCTCCCCGGAAGGGCTGGGTGCGCTGAAGGCGGTGCTGAACAACCAGGTGCAGCGCGCGATGAACCTGTTCTTCGGTTCCGTGCTGGCGACCATTTCACTCACCGTTCCGGTGGTGACGCTGATTGCGTTTATGACCGGCAACGAGCTGCGGTTTGCGCTGGGCGCGCCGGAGATGATTGTAATGGTGGCGTCGCTGCTGCTGTGCCAGATTTCATTCTCCACGGGCCGCACCAACGTGCTGAACGGCGCGGCGCATATGGCGCTGTTTATTGCCTACCTGATGACGATCTTTGCGTAACGCACCGTGGGGAGCGGAGTGCTCCCTCCCCACCGCTAACCCCGTCTAACGTAACGCCTGATCGAAATCCGCGATCAGGTCTTCAACATCTTCCAGCCCTACCGAGACGCGCACCAGGCCATCCGGGATATTCATTAGCTTGCGCATCTCTGCGCCGGACTCCCAAAACACGGTTGGCGCAACGGGGATCGCGAGCGTGCGCGTATCCCCCATTCCCGTGGCGCGCGATACGATGCGTAGCCGGTTCATCATCGGCAGCAGCGCCTCGATATCCGCGACCTCAAACGAGAGCAGCCAGGAGCCTGCGCGAAAATGGCGCAGGGCATACTCATGTTGAGGATGGCTGGGTAAAAAGGGATAAAGTACGTTTTTCACCTTCGGATGCGTTTCCAGAAACTGAGCCAGCGCGAGCGCGGTGGCGCTGCTCCTTGCCACCCTCAGCTCCAGCGTTTCCATCCCAATGGCTATCTGATGCGCATGTTCCGACGAAAGCGACGCGCCCATATCCCGAAGCGCTTTCTTGCGCAGCTGATTAAGCCCCCACTGCTTGCTGTCGCCCTTGCGGTAGCTTTCTGAAATCGCGGCGTAGTTGCGCCAGTCAAATAGCCCGGTATCCGTTACGGCGCCACCCAGTGCCGCACCATGTCCCCCCAGCGTTTTGCTGAGCGAGTTGATGGCCAGCCCGGCGCCGACCTTTTTAGGGCTAAAAAGCACCGGAGAGGTGATGGTGTTGTCGATGACAAACAGGATCCCGTATTTTGCGCACAGCTCGCCGATCCCCTGCAGGTCGGGAACTTCCGTGCCCGGGTTCGCAATGGTTTCAAGAAAGACCATTTTGGTCTGCGGCGTGATGGCGTCTGCCACCGCCTGCAAACGGGTAGAATCGACCTTACTCACGCCAACGCTCAGCCCGGACAGCGTATCCAGCAGGCTGTTGGTGCCGGCAAAAACATAGCGACTCGTCACCAGGTGGTCACCGGCGCGCAGCATCGTCAGAAATACCGCCGCAATGGCCCCCATGCCGGTGGCGAAGCAGACGCTCCCAATCCCCTCTTCCAGCATGGTCATTTTGGACTCAAGGGCGGCGGTCGTCGGGGTTCCGGTACGCGAATAGTTAAATGCGCCTTTCAGCTTGCCCTGAAAGACATCCAGTAAATCTTCAATCCGTTCGAAATCATATTGAACGGCAGTATGAATAGGTTTGCGGATCGCCCCGTGCTCGACGCCAAAGTGACGGTCAGCGTGGACGATACGGGAGGTTAAAGATTGCTTAGACATACAAAATCCTGTTTATAAAATCGTTAGAGGATCACTCTTCCACTGACGTCAAAGAAGGCGTCATATCCGGCGCGGGGAATACCCGATAGCGCTCCAGAAAAGCGCTGTAGTTTTCAAAGCCCGTTACCGTTTCTTTAACGTTGTTATATCCGCGCTTGCGATTGCGCTGAATTTCTTGCAGCTCGTTTAACCGATGGCGGAATGTGTCGTTCATCGGTATGCCTAATTCGGCGTAGACTCGCTCGAGGGTGCCAGGAATATTTTCCAGCAGCTGCGCGTAGTCCACATAGGTAATTGCCCCTTTCGCTTCCAGCTCCTGGCAGAACGTCATCTGCTGCTGGCACTGGCGTATGCGGAAATTGAGGTTATCGTCGTGATAGCCCGTCAGCGAATGCGGGTTGATGCCGTGCTTTGCGCGAATCGAGGCTTCCGATGCCGAAATATAGGAGTTCACAAAGCCGCCGGGCTCACGCCCAATGCACAGGAAACGGGCGTGAGGAAAGGCAGCGTAGAGCTCACGATAGAAATCCGCGTTCTCGTTCTCCTTCGTTAACCACATGCGGCCATTGCCCCGATGATATGCGCCGCGACGCACGACGCCGGCCAGCCCCCGGACCATTTTCCTTTTGGCATACGAAGAGAGTGAGTCCACCGCCTCGATCCGGCGCAGCACCTTTGCAAACGGAAAGCGACGCCAGGTGAAATAGTGGTGGTACATATTTTCTTCAAGAAATACGCCGTGCCCTTCAATCGATCCTAACGTATGCGCGTGCATTTTCGAGGCCAGACGGCCCTGTTCCGTATTGGGCCAGTAATCGATTTTTTCCAGCCGCTCGCGGATGCCCAAAAAATCAAATAAGCGCCACGCCAGGATGCTCGGCACGCGCCAGTCGAGATGCTTTAAGGTGAAAAAATTCGTTTCATCCTCTGCGAGCGTGCGCAGCAAAAACGTGGTGCCGCTGCGCGGCTGGCTGATAATAAATAAAGGGCCAGCGACCTCCTGCTTGCGATATCCCCGAACGAAGATATCGTCCAGACGATACAGCAGGCCTGAAAGCGGCAGGTAAAAGAAGCTTTTGATTAAATACCCCAGCAGCGCTCTCTTTTCCTTTGACGATATTTCAGTGCTCTTAATGCTTGAGAAACAAACAATAAAGTACGAATGCCAAAGCGGAAACGGACTGCTGATATAGATCAGCGCAATGACGCCAACAATCGAAAGCGCGGGAAACATTCCTCTCTCCTTTAAGACGTAGGTCGTAAAATGGCTCGTTATTTGAGTAACAGGTAGTCTTCGCCGGAGCGACGAAGCGCGAGCTCCGTTTTCTCGGCAGCGGTCATGATGATCCATTCCGCCAGCAGGCTGGCCTCGACGGCAGACGGGCGGACCAGCTGAAAATGCCAGGGGTACCAGGTGCTGTTCATGTCGGGCACGTGCATGCCCGGCGCGTACTGATAGGAAAGCTGAGACAGGAGCGGACGGAAGTCGGCATCCCAGTCCTTTTCGCTGAAGTCGTCGGCTAAGCGCGCGGGATGTTTTGGCCCCAGGCTGCGGGTGGCCGCCGAGCGTACGGGGTTGATATTCCGACAGATCGCCGGCATGCATCCCGTCAGGAAAATCTCCAGCAGCACCTCATAGGGGTCGATATCCGTGGCAAGGTTAAATACCGCCGGAATGTTCCCCCCCATAATGCGCGGGTTAATTTCCACCAGCACCGGGCCCTCTGGGCCATAAATCAGTTCAATATGGAAAACGCCCAGGTTCAGCTTACAGGCCCGCACCACGCTGGCCGTGTACTCAAACATGGCATCGCGGATCGTCGTTGATACGGGGGCCGGGATAACGGTGCCCAGCTCGATGGCCGGATTTTCCGTGCAGCGCTTGCGCCACGAGAGCACCATAGGCTGAATTTCCCCTCCGGCAACCGCAATTTCGACCGAGAACAGCGGCCCCTCCACGTAATGTTCCAGGAGCGTCTCGGCGGACATCGCGTCAATGTAGCCTTCCGGCCCTTCGACCGCGCCGCTCAGGCTGGCGAAATAGCTCACCAGCTGATCGTCATTCTCGACCTTCAGCGCGCGAAGGCTCGCCGCCCCAACCTTCGGTTTGGCAATCATCGGGTAGCCTATGCGCAGCGCAGCCTCCCGGGCCGCGTCAAGGCTATCCACCACCGCATATGCCACCGACGTCAGGCCACAGGCCGCAATTTGCCTGCGGCAAAGCGCCTTATCCTGCGAAAGATGCACGGCTTCCGGGTCGGTGCCCGGTAGCCCTAACGCCTTCGCGCACCGGGCCACCGAGGCCACATTGACTTCGATGACGGTAAACAGCGCGTCAATTTTCCGCTCGGCGTCGAGCGATTTGAGCGTCGCCAGCAGCGTTGCGTCGTCCTGCGCGGTGTCGATGGTGACAACCCGGTCGGTTAGCTCGGGGGCGCGAAGATGGTCAAAGCTGACCACCAGCTCCTCCAGCCGCCGTGAACCGATAAACGTGACGTAGTGCCCCGCCCGCTTAGCGGCGCGCAGCGCGCGCAGACCGATACGGTTGGAATCGACGATAACGACATGCATAGCTTACTCTCCTTCACTCAGGGCGCTGGATCCGCGTTTCTTGCCCAGAAATACGTTGATGAAAACGGGCACCATCAGCGCGAGCACGATAAAGCTCAGCGTAACGGCACCAAAATTAAGGTACTCAACCAGGATGCTCCCCAGCAGCGCGACCACGATCATTAAGCCCAGCGCCAGCGCGTTGGCATTTGCCACTATTTTTGACAGCTGCTCGGGAGGCGCAGCGACAATCATGTAGCGCTGGTGAACGGCCCAGGCGACCTCAAACAACAGCGCAAACAGGCCATACACCGCCAGGCCCGGGACTGCGGCGGTAATAAAGGGGAGCGGCAGCATCAGCAGCAGGGTAAACAGGTGGGAAACCGGGGCGGCAACGGCATAGCGATTGCCGGAGAGATCCAGCCGCGCGGCGAAAATCGCGCCCACGATATAGGCAAAGCTGGCGATGGTTTGTATCAGCGCAATTCCGGACGGGTCCATGCCGAGCTGGTCGGTCGGGAACACCGAGCGCGCAACGTTCTGATAACCCTGGTAAAGCGCCACGGTCGAGACGTAGTAGATAATCGACATGCGCAGACGGGTGTCGCGCACGGTAGTGCTCTGCGATGCCCCGGCGGCTGGCGCCGCTTTTGCCATGCTGGCCGTCGCCGGCAGGCGCGTATAAAGAAACCCCGCCACGAGATGACACAGCGTACAGAGCCCCAGAATGGCCTCCAGCGGGAGCACCGACAGCAGCAGCGCCCCCATCAGCGCGCCCACACCGGCCCCGGCCAGCATCGCCGTGTTGTAGTACGACGCCGCCTGATTCAGCGCCTGGCCTGAAAAATAGCTCTTCAACGCCACGGCCCGCGACATCTTGGACAAAGAGTCCAGCCCGCCCTTCAGAAGAAGAAGAACGATCATCGCGTAATAGGAGCCGGAAACGAACGCAATGGCGGGAACAATCATCGCGCTGACGAATTCGGAGGTGAGCAGCAGGTTACGGGCCGAGTAGCTGGCCCCCGCGCGGCGGATGAGCGGCAAAGCCAATACGGCAGGCAGCCACTGGGTCAGCACAATCATGTTTGCCGCCAGCGGAGAGGCGCTATCGTTAAACACGCGCGCAGCCAGCACCATCAGCAGGAAAAAGGTCGCCAGGGAGGCCAGGAAAATGGCCGCCCAGATTTTCAGGAAGATTGACCGGGTTGAACGGTCAAGCCCCTTTTCCGCGTGCGCCACCGGGCGATCCCACGCGCTGACGCGCAGATGGAACCGGCGTTCAAACCGACCGTGTCCCAGGAGCTTGCGCCATGCCCATATCGGGATGAAAAGAAGAACATACAGAGCGGTAGTGAGTGCTTTCAGCATGGTTGCTTGCCTCTTAACTTAATCAAGCGCGATTTCGGTACGCCAGTCGGTGTCATTCTCCAGGGCGGGCTGATCTTCCTTACGCAAGATACAGTTGCCCAACACCAGAAGGTCGATATTTGTACGCATAAAGCAGAGGTAGGCTTCGGCCGGCGTGCAGACAATCGGCTCACCTCTGACGTTAAAAGAGGTATTGACCAGCACGGGGTATCCCGTCATGTCATCAAATCGCTGTAAAAGCTGCGCCAGAAGCGGATTGATCTCCGGGTGTACGGTTTGCACGCGCGCGGAGTTATCGACGTGCGTAATGGCAGGCATCGTCGAGCGAACGTCATTAATCGAGCCCAGATGACGGCTCGAAACGGGCTTAAGCCACCTTTCGCGCACGTCTGATACCACCAGCATATAGGGGCTTTCCTGGCGAACATCGAAGAACTCCGCCGCGCGCTCGGCCAGTACCATGGGGGCGAAGGGCCGGAAGGACTCGCGAAACTTGATCTTCAGGTTCATGGTCTTTTGCATTTCAACATTGCGAGGGTCGCCCAAAATGGAGCGCGCCCCCAGCGCCCTTGGCCCGAACTCCATTCTTCCCTGGAACCAGCCGACCACCTTCCCGGACGCCAGGGCGTCGGCCGTTGTGTTCAGCATCTGCTGTTCGGATAGCCGCTGATAGGGTGCCCCCAGCTCGTCCAGATAGCGCATCACCTCGTCGTCGCTGAATGCCGGGCCAAGATAGGCCCCCTGCATCGCATCCCGATGCCCGGACGCGGGGATCATCCGTTTTTTCCGGTGCTTCGCATCCTGTTCAAGCGCAACGCCCAACGCACATCCGGCGTCTCCTGCCGCAGGCTGGATCCAAATCTCATCGAAGATCCCCGCCCGAGAGAGGCAGCCGTTCGCCACGCAGTTCAGGGCGACGCCGCCAGCGATACACAGCCGCGATTCCCCCGTCATTTTCTTCGCGGCGCGCGCCAGCCCCAGAACCACCTCCTCGGCAACCTTCTGAATGGAGGCGGCAAAATCGCAGTCGTCCTGAGTAATCTCGCTCTCCGGCTGGCGTTTCGGACGCCCAAACAGCGCCTCAAATTTTTCGCCCACCATGTTCCGCCCCTGCAAAAAGGCAAAATATTTCATATTGAGGGAGAAAGAGCCGTCGTCGCGCAGCGCAATCAGCTCATCGAGTATTTTTTGCGCGTAGCGGGGTTCACCATACGGCGCAAGCCCCATCAGCTTGTACTCGCCGGAATCCACCTTAAAGCCGCAAAAATCGGTAAACGCGGAATACAGCAGGCCGAGCGAATGCGGGTAGGAAATGGCGTTTTTCAACGTGAGGTCGGTGTTCTTTCCATGCCAGATGCTGGTGGTTTGCCACTCGCCCACCCCGTCAATGCAGAGAACGGCAGCGCTGTCATAGGGGGAGGGATAAAATGCGGAGGCCGCATGGGAGCGGTGGTGCGTCCCGAAGATAATCCCCCCTTTTGGCTGCCCGCGGTTGATTTCCCGCAGCGCAGACAGGAGCCGCTTCTCTGGCCTGGCCTTCCAGCGGATCCACTGCGGGAATACCTGCAGAAACACGGCAAGACCGCCCGGCCCCGCGCTGGCAAAGGAGGAGATCAAACGCCTGAACTTGAGGTTGGGCGCATCGTAAAAGCTGACTGACGCGAGGTCATCCAGCTCGATGCCCGCCTCATCCAGACAGTAGCGGATGGCATCCGCAGGGAACCCGCTGTCGTGCCGTATCCTGCTGAATCTCTCCTGCTGCGCGGCGGCGATTATTTCCCCTTCTGATATCAGGGCTGCTGCGCTGTCATGATAGTAGGCCGAAATGCCTAAATGGTACTGTCTCACTCTGCCACCTCGAAAGAATGCAATTGGCGATGTAATAAGGGGGAAAGATCGCCCGCAGCGCCCGGCTCTTGCGCTCGGGACGAGAAGAAATTCAGCCGTTCCGGGGCATCAACTTCCGGCGCGAGGGATTCATACCCTCGCCGTATGCGCGCCCAGGACTCTGTTACCGGCAGCAGATCCTGCGTGTGCTGCATCCAGGCGTCGATGGCCTCTGCGGCCCACGCGGCGTGCCCGGTCGAGACGTTATCGATCGTGTTGTGTAAATCGACAAAGGTGGTCGGCAGGCCATGGTGCTTGAGAAAACGGTGGGCATTGCGGTAAGTGCCGCCGACGCCCGACAGCTCCATCGCCAGATTCATGCCTAAAATTTCCGGGCGGTAGGTCAGCGGGAATTTACCGAGGCACAGCCAGTAAACCGGCAGCTGAAACGCCGCGTCGTCAAAGCGCGGATCCTGGGCAAACGCCAGCGAGCCGGTTGCCGGCAGGGTTATCGACATCGCGGCCAGGACATCACGGTAGATCTTCGGGTGATTCAGCCGCCACTGGCCGTTCCCCAGCTCGTCCCAGTAGGTCTCAAACAGCGGGCTTCCGGTGCGGGTGGAGGCAAGTGTGATATCGGTAAAGCCCTGAAGCCATGCGCCGTCAATCAGGGTGAGCGGCGCCAGCTGAAGCGTCTGCGCAATCACCGCGTCCCGGGTGGGCATTTCGGCGTCCTGTGAGGCATTAAAACGTTGGGCATGCGCGTCGTGCGAAGCCAGCAGCCATTCCCGAAGCACGCCCGGAGACCACGCCTGCGGGAAAGCGCGGGCGCTTTTGTCGACGGAATCTTGTGATTTTTCCAGCCAAAAGGTGCAGTACCGTCTGGCGAACTCGCGCAGGCCGGGGGTGAGCGCTCTGCCCTGCAGCAGATAATACGCGCTACGGATGTCGCCGGGCCGGACGCCCAGCGAGCAGTCGCCCGCCCGGACCTCCCGATAGGCAGACGCAACGCGCACTTCAGCCGGTAGCGGCGTCTCGTCGGCGGCGGGCGCATCGGCCAGACTGAGGATCCAGCGGCGGATCGTCAAAATATCTTTCCTGCTGAAGATGCGGAACATCGGCCCATTGTCCGACACCAGCCCGTTGATCAGGGCGCTGCGCTCCGGCACGCCGGGGCGAACCAGGCGGCTACGCCCAATCGCATCCACCAGGGGCAGCGGATCGTCGCGGGCCTCGGTAAACCATCGGCAAAGCGGTCGCCCCTCAAGGCTGAATCCTTCATGATAAACCTGAGCTTCGCGGGCGCGCTCCTGAATGAGGATCGCCATCGCCAGGCGCGGATCGCACAGCGAGCGCACAATCATCAGCACGGCCTCGTCCAGCTCCTGCAGCAGCGCCTCGAAAAGCGCAATGCCGAAGGCGATCCGCTTCTGCGCCGCAGGCTGAGCGTCGAGGCTGTCGAGCAGCGCCTCGCTATACGGCTGGAGGTTTTCCCCGTCGGGAAAGGCGGCTCCCTGCCCTCGCCCCATGTCGAGGCTCGCCAGCGCAGGATCGCCCGCGTCGAGCGACTGCCAGACGGGCAGAAGACCGGCGGTTCGCCAGGCATAGTCAAAGCCAATCAGCTCATAGTCGAAGGCATCGCTGCGCCTGCTCATTGCGAAGAGCGTGGCGGGAAACCGAAAGCAAATATCGCGGATATCGCGGTTATCGCTTAGCTCCCGACCGGCGGTGGCAACATCGTAAGCGCCGTGGACCCGCGCCAGGGCGCAGAACCGGTCAAACCGGGCGTTATCGGCATTACCTACGCCCACGTCATCAGCAAGCAATGTCAGCAGGCGAAGATGCGCCGCGTCCTCAAAAACGCCCGGTGCGCTCATGCCGTGAAGCGCTGCGCCCATACAGGCAGCCAAAGGGGCCGTTTGCTGAAGAATACTATTCCAGACGGTCGGGCCTGGTTCGGCCTGGGCAAGAAACTGTTGCCAGCGTAAGCCGGAGCGATGTAATGCCCCGGAGAGGGAGGTCAGCTGGGCTGAAATATTCTCGACCGGCTGGGTGAGTTCAGGAAATAAACTGCAAATATTATCCGCATCCAGATAAATCTCTGGACGCTTAGAATAAGCAAATACATCGCGCCACATAACGTCTTATTTTCCTGTCAATTAACGGCAGATTACCTTTGCAACGAGGAACATTCAGTTCCTAAAACATGGGATAAATAGAAGGATCGTCTTTTTTCTTTTTATTTTTCTTTCGCCGCTGGAACAACGATTTGATTGCGCGGATAAGTTTTTTCATGGTTCCCCCTCTCTTTTTGCAAGTTGTTCAAGCAGTATGCGGGCAACGAAATCATGCCCATCATCGGTAAAATGAATACGGTCGACAAACAGCCAAAAATCATCGGTAATGACGGCCTGAATAGCGGGCGTCAGGTCAATAAAAGCAATATCCAGCTCATGACATACTGCCGCGAGCCTGTCGCGATACGTTTTATAGGCCGCCTGCGTCAGAATATCGCCGTACTGTTGCGCAAAGCCGCCCTGCTTTTCACGCTCCTCGAAGAGCAATTGTTCTTCCTGAGATCCGCGGCTTCGCACCCAATTTGCCAGAGGCTGGAGCACAAACGTGAGGGGAGTCTTCATATCCGCGCACAGCGCCGCCCAGTTTGCTAAATTCCTCCGGGTCAGGCTGACGGCATACGCTATTTGCGCTTCGAGCGTGGGCACATCGTCCTGCGCTTTATCGTCCTTACGGCTTAGCCAGCGGGAAAAACGCGACGAGCCCGCGCGCTCCATGGCGTTCTGGTACGCATTTCCCATGAAAAACGCACCGTGATCCTGCCTCAGCCGCGCGGGCAAACGCGCCAGGCCCAGATCGTTAAAGCCGGACATCAGCACGACCTCGTCAACCTTTGGTAGCAGGTGGCGGTTAAGCGAAAACAGGATCATCTCCTGGGTGGAATTAAAGCTTCGCCCGCCGAAATTAATCCACGGCGCGCCGGAGGCCTCATTTTCAGTCAGCCGCGATGCCAGCGTATGGCTATCGGCACTGGCGCCAATGCCAAACACCGTTGAGCTTCCCGCGATAACCCGACAGCGGCTAAGCTGGTTGCAATCCCCAACGGAATAACGTTCTCCGCGGGCATAGCTGTACCGGAATCCCCGGCTATCCGTATTAATCACGGGCGAGCGATAATTATACGGATGAAAGTACATGATATATGGAAGCCAATTAATCTTGCCATCGTCAGCAAATTCTTCTGAATATGCCCGCATGTATGGCGTTAATTGTTCCACAGCAGTCATCATTACTCCCAATTATTATTCTGGCGCCTGATACCCACAGACGTTTTCGTGAAAATATGTTTTACCCGCGGTTACGCATCGCCAGGCGCGACGAGATTATTTTCTTATTAATCTTTTCTGTCGCCTGTGCTTAAGAAGAATATATTCTGTATCTTTTTAAAATCAGCATTCCTTATTTCGGGCGCCTTGAATGTATATCTATCGCCAAAAACAAGTCAATCACAAAAATTTAACATGACGGTTGAGCCAATTTCACGCTAATGGCAATTTGCCTCTGACGGCAGAATTTTCACCTGCTAAAATTGCTATACCAGATACTATTCGCTTAACTTCGAAAAATTACCGCACGCCTGTACGAGATGAAATATTTTCATCTTATTTAATGGTGATAATTAGCCGTGCATTATTAGCGATGCTAATACGGTTTTTAGCCTGACAGGATTAACCGCTAATTGTCACGGTAAGAAACAATATAGAAACCGAACAATTATTCCAGATATAAAAAAACCCGCCGAGGCGGGTTTCGTTAACTGCGCGGGTAGCGGGCGCGGATCAGTTGCTGGTGTCCAGCTCGTCGAAGCTCTTCACCAGGTCGTCGATGGCTTTAATCTGCTTCAGGAACGGCTCCAGCTTGTCCAGCGGCAGCGCGGACGGGCCGTCGCACTTCGCGTTGGCCGGATCCGGATGCGCTTCAATGAACAGACCCGCCAGGCCGGTCGCCATACCGGCGCGCGCCAGCTCGGTTACCTGCGCACGACGCCCGCCGGACGCGGCGCCAAACGGGTCGCGGCACTGCAGGGCGTGGGTGACGTCGAAGATCACCGGAGACTGGTTAGATACGTTTTTCATCACGCTGAAGCCCAGCATGTCGACAACCAGGTTGTCGTAACCGAAGTTTGCGCCACGGTCGCACAGGATCACCTTGTCATTACCGCCTTCGATAAACTTATCGACGATGTTACCCATCTGGCCAGGGCTTACGAACTGCGGTTTTTTCACGTTGATCACGGCGCCGGTTTTCGCCATCGCGGCAACCAGGTCGGTCTGGCGCGCCAGGAACGCGGGCAGCTGAATCACGTCAACCACGTCGGCGACAGGCTGCGCCTGGGACGCTTCATGCACGTCGGTGATCACCTTCACGCCAAACGTCTGCTTCAGTTCCTGGAAAATCTTCATCCCCTCTTCGAGGCCCGGGCCGCGGTAGGAGTTGATGGAGGAACGGTTGGCTTTGTCAAAAGAGGCTTTGAACACGTACGGAATGCCCAGCTTCTGGGTCACGGTCACGTAGTGTTCGCAGATACGCATAGCGAGATCGCGGGACTCCAGCACGTTCATACCGCCAAACAGCACGAACGGCAGGTCGTTTGCCACGTTGATATCACCAATGCTAACCACTTTTTGTTTCATAGGATCGCCTTATTCAGGTGTGAATCGGAAATTAGATTAATGCAGTGTAATTTGTTTATGCGAAATCGCGTTAATCTGCGCGCGGATCATTTCGCTAATCGGATCTTCCGGGCACTGCTCAACGAAATAGCTCAAATCGTTCAGCGCGACGTGCTCGCAGTCAAGCTGAGCGTAAATGAGCCCGCGGTCGCGAATTTCGTACGGATCTTCAGGATTAAACTGCAGCAGCACTTCGCTGGCGCGCAGCGCAAGCTCCATCTGCCGCTCTTCCATCAGCGCCGACTTCAGCGTATCCAGCAGCTTGCGGATCACTTCCGCGTTATCCGCCTCGTCGAGATCTTCGTTAAACAGCTCGGCAACCGGGCTGATGTTGCCTTTCAGCCACACGTCCAGCGTATGCTCATCCAGCGTGTCGCCGTTGAACGGGTTAATGAGCCACATTTCACCGTCCAGCCACTCGGCGCGCAGGATCATTTGCGTCGGGAAGATGACCGGCACCAGCGGAATATCCAGGCGATGCGCAACCCACAGCAGAATAGCGCCCAGCGCCACGGCGCTGCCCTGACGATTTTTTAAGACCTGGTCCAGCCATAACGCGTCAGACAGGCGATACACGCCACGCGTGTCGCAGAAACCCCATTCGCCGTAGAAAAGTTCAATTAACTTCTCTAACTGCCAGTCCTGCGGGCGAGCCTGATTGATCTCTTCACGCGCAAGGCTGACCAGGCTTTCCAGCTCCTCGTACACGTACTGCGACGTGAAATCGTCGCGGATCATCTCAGAAATCAGGATCATGCCATCGCAGAGCGGCACTTTATTAAATTCGAAATCGGCTAAGGACCTCATGACTTACCCCAGTAACGGTATTCTTGTGGTGGCGAGTTTAATGATGATGTACAGCACCACCAGACCCAGCAGAAAGGCGATAAACCCGGTCTGCTGGCTGCGCGGACGACGACGCCCAAGCGCGATAAAACCCAAAACGATGTAGATGATAACGCCAAACAGCTTTTCAGTCAGCCATGCGCCTTTATCAGTAAATGGCAGATAGCCCGTCTTCCACATCAATCCGACGCCGGAAAGGAACAGCACGGTATCGATACAGTGCGGCGCAATGCGCACCCAGCGGGCGTCAATGCGCGGATTGCCGCTGTAGCGCCACCCGTAGCGCAGGATGAAGAAGCTCACGGTCAGCGCAACGGCCGCGAGATGTGCGCCGAGGAGCGCGTAAAACATCACGCCCACCGCCCCAGCGTCAGGCGCTCGTTGCCGCCGTAGTCGCGGCACGTTTCCACCGCGCCGTACCCCGCGCGCGTGAACAGCGCGCGCACCGCCTCGCCCTGCGTCCAGCCGTGCTCCACCAGCAGCCAGCCGCCGGGCAGCAAATGCTGCTGTGACGTTGTCACAATGTGCTCGAGATCCGCCAGCCCCTCGTTACCCGCGACCAGCGCGGTGAGCGGCTCGAAGCGCACGTCGCCCTGCGCCAGATGCGGATCGCGTTCATCGATGTACGGCGGATTGCTGACAATCATTCCGAAGACGCGGTTTTCCAGCGCGCTAAACCAGCTGCTTTGCAGCACCGTGACGTTGTTCAGCCCCAGACGCTCGACGTTGCGCTGCGCCAGGGACACGGCGTCGGGCATGACGTCCACCGCCGTGACGGCGCAGTCCGGACGCTCGCTGGCCAGCGCCAGCGCAATCGCGCCGGTGCCGGTGCCGAGGTCAAGAACGTCACAGCCCTGCGCGGGCAAACGGGCTAACGCCTGCTCCACCAGACACTCGGTGTCCGGGCGCGGGATCAGGGTTGCCGCCGAGACGAACAGCGGCAGCGACCAGAATTCCCGCTCGCCCACCAGATGCGCCACCGGCTCGCCGTTTTTACGTCGGGCAAGCAGGGCCTCAAGCTGGATTTCCTGCTCAGCGGTCAGCTGCGTCTCACCGAAGGCCAGAAGGTACGTGCGGGCTTTACCCGTCACGTATTCCAGCAAAATTTCGGCGTCACGCTTTGGGCTTTCGCTTTCGGTCAGCTCGCTGACGGCGCGGCGGAGCCAGTGCTGAAAATCCATTATTCCTGCTCGGACAGCGCCGCCAGCTGGTCGGCCTGGTATTCTTGTACGATAGGCTCGATCAGCATGTCGAGCTTGCCTTCCATCGCCTCGTCCAGACGGTAGAGCGTCAGGTTGATGCGGTGGTCGGTGACGCGGCCCTGCGGGAAGTTATAGGTGCGGTTACGATCGCTGCGATCGCCGCTGCCCAGCAGGTTACGGCGCGTAGAGGCTTCCGCCTGCTGACGTTTCGCCACCTCGGCGGCGCGAATGCGCGCGCCCAGCACGGAGAGCGCCTTGGCCTTGTTTTTGTGCTGGGAACGTTCGTCCTGGCACTCCACCACGATGCCGGTTGGCAGGTGGGTAATACGGATAGCGGAGTCGGTGGTGTTAACGTGCTGACCGCCCGCCCCTGAGGAGCGGAAGGTGTCGATACGCAGGTCCGCCGGGTTGATGTCCGGCAGTTCCGCTTCCGGCAGCTCGGGCATCACCGCAACCGTACAGGCCGAGGTATGGATACGCCCCTGGGATTCGGTGGCAGGCACGCGCTGCACGCGGTGGCCGCCGGATTCAAACTTGAGGCGGCCATACACGCCGTCGCCGCTGATCTTGGCGATCACCTCTTTGTAGCCGCCGTGCTCGCCTTCGTTGGCGCTCATGATCTCCACGCGCCAGCGGCGGGATTCGGCGTAGCGGCTGTACATGCGGAACAGATCGCCCGCAAACAGCGCCGCTTCGTCACCCCCGGTCC
>DWRP01000048.1:0-29655 GCA_018231245.1 Gorgopas trochilus
GAGATAAAACGGAGGTCTGCCGCTCACGCGGTCGATTTATTTGGTCGGGAGTCCGGGTTCTTAGGGGAGTGACGGTGGCTCCCCTAAGACGTTCACTGGTGCGGTGGCTGAGGTCGAAGCTGTACTTGAGGTGAACGGAACCTCCTGAACACCAATCAACCGCTACACCGTACTACGCTCGCTCACCGCCTCAACCGGCGCAGTTGCCGTCGCCTGATTCGCCTGTTGTTCCTCGCGGAATTTCAGGTTATCCCAGACCCGGAAGAACGGGTAATACATCACCAGCGAGATAGCCAGGTTCACAATCTGCAGAATCGAGCCGGAAACATGGCCGCCTGTCGCTAAATAGCCGCTGACGATAATCGGCGTGGTGAACGGCAGCGCAATCCCCGCAGGCGGCGCTACCAGACCTGTTGCCATCGCCGTGTAGGAGACAATCACCAGCACCACCGGGGTCAAAATAAACGGCACCACCAGGTACGGGTTCATCACCAGAGGAATGCCAAACACCATCGGTTCGCTGATGTTAAACAGGCTGCCCGGTGCGGCAATTTTACCCAGCTGCTTCATTTGCACACTGCGGCTGCGGATCAGCATAAAGATCACCAGACCTAACAGCGCCCCGGTGCCGCCAGGGGCGATCCACAGGTCATAGAACTGCTGGGTAATGATGTGCGGGATAGGCAGGCCGTTCTGGAATGCCGCCAGGTTCTCGGACATATTGGTCAGCCAGACCGGGCGGATAAACACCAGCACGATGGTGTCGCCGTGCAGGCCGAGCGTCCACAGAATACCAATCAGGATCACCGACACGATCATTCCCGGTAACGAGCCGCCAATGTGGCTCATCGGAATGCCGACCAGATCGGTGATCATGGTGTTGATGTCACCAAACGGCGTGGCTTCCACCAGCAGGCGAAGCGCCAGCACCACGGCCAATACGCAAAAACCCGGCACCAGCGCGAGGAACGATTTTGCTACCGCAGGCGGCACGCCCTCCGGCATGCGGATCACCAGATTACGGTTGCTGATAAACCGGTAAATTTCGGTAGAAAGCAGGGCGATCAGAATGGCGACAAACAGCCCCTGGCTACCAATTTGCCCCATGGGCAGCACGCCCTTCACAAACTCAGCGGGCCCCCCGGACGGCGGAGTGAACATAATGTTCTGCGGGATGGTCATGATAAAGGCTACCAGCGACACCGCCCCGGCGGTGAGCGGGTCGATGGTGCGGTATTTTTCGGCCAGACGATAGGCGATCCCGAAACTCGAAATAATCGCCATGATGTCATAGGTCGCTTTGACCGGATAAAGCAGCTTGGTCTGCCACGTGGCACCAAACAGATCGGTCATTAGCTGGGGGTAACCCGGCACCGGCAGATAGGCGAAAATCAGGAAGAACGAGCCAATCAGCATGAAAGGCATGTTCAGAATGATCCCGTCGCGGACGGAAAGCACGTGCTTTTGCCCGGCGATTTTCAGCGCCACGGGCAGCACATATTTTTCAAGAAACGATTTCTTTGCGGACACGGTTACCCCTGTCCCGGCGTATGGCCGGGCATTATTGTTATTGATTTCTGTTGTGGGGTGGACGTAAAGCATCGCCCACCGGTAAGCGGCGCTAATTGAACTGCGGCAGCCACGCCTTGTTGCTTGCAAGTACTTCATCGAGCAACGCCTGAGCGATATTCACGTCAGCCACCAGCGGGTTCGCTATCAGGGCCAGGAGCGCCTGCTGTTTATCGCCGTGGACCGCCGCTTCAATCGTCAGTCGTTCAAAGTCTTTCACCTGCTGGGTCAGGCCATTCATCAGGGGAGGAAGTTTGCCGAATGCCAGCGGATGGGCCCCCAGCGCGTCGATCACGCAGTTGGTTTCAATCACCGCGTCGTCCGGCAGCCCCTGAATAGCGCCGTTGTTGGCGGTATTCACCACCATCTGCTTGCCGAGGTTATTGTGCAGGGCGTCGATAAGCTCCAGGGCCACTTCGGAATAGAACGAGCCACCGCGCTGGCTCAACTGCTCCGGCTTTTTGTCGAGCTGCGGGTTGGCGTACAGCTCAAACAGCTCGGCCTCGACTTTCATTACCTGTTCGGCGCGGGTGCCTTTCCCGTTCGCCGCATCCGCCAGCTCGTCTTTGAGCATGGTGCGGGTTTGCCAGAAATAGCGGTGGTACGGGCAAGGGATCGCTTTCAGGGCACGCAGCAGGGCTGGCGGCCACGGAATCGCTTTGATGTTGTTCATCGACAACTGCTCGCCATCGCACAACATCTCAATCACCTCGGCGGTCGCGTCCCGCCCATCGGCAATCACCTCGTGCACCCACACCATGTGGTTGAGCCCGGCGAAGCGCAGCGTGACTTTGTCGTAAGGCAGTTGGAGCATGTCAGCGATGGTGTGGTGCATGGTCACCGGCACGTTGCACAGGCCAACAATGTTGGCGGCGCTGTAGCGGGAAACTGCCTCGGTGACGATCCCCGCCGGGTTGGTGAAATTAATAATCCACGCATTCGGGGCCAGGCGCTCCACGCGTTTAGCAATGTCCAGCATCACCGGGATAGTACGCAGTGCTTTTGCAAAACCACCGACGCCGGTGGTCTCCTGGCCTAGCAGTTCGTGGCTGAGGCCCAGGCGTTCGTCGGCGGCGCGAGCGGGCAGTTGCCCCACGCGAAGCTGGGTCAGCACAAAACTGGAACCCACAATCGCGGCGTCTGGTTCGTAATGCACCGCCACGTTGACCTGTTCCAAACCTTTGCTGTCGAACATGCGGCGAGCCAGCGCGGCGATGATTTCAACCTTCTGGCGGCCCGCTTCTACATCCACCAGCGCCAGCTCCGTCATCGGCAGGGCGGCATGGCGCAGAATCAGGCCTTCAATCAGTTCCGGGGTGTAGCTGCTGCCCCCGCCCACAACGGTAATTTTCATTGGTTTCTCCCGGTTATCAGGCCATCAGAGTTATGGCTTTATCCAGCACGCGGTCGCCGCGCATGGTGCCGTAATCCATCATGTCGATCACCGCCACGGGTTTGCCGAGAGGAGCCGAAAGCTCGGAAAGGCGGGCCAGTTCGAACTGCACCTGAGGGCCGAGCAGCACCACGTCGGCGCTCTGCAGGTGACTTTCAATTTCGGCCACAGACACCGCGTCAATTTGAATGTCCAGGGCGCGTTTTGTGGCCTCGGCGCGCATTTTTTGCACCAGCATGCTGGTGGACATCCCTGCGGCACAACACAACATGATCTTTTTCATTACCTTTATCCCTCAAATTGAAAACGTGTTTCAAACAACAGTGCGTTTATTCAGCATGTATGAAAATTATTTTCATGACCGTGATCTGCGTTGGATTATTGGTTTCCCGAATGTTAAAGGAATAACAAGACTTTTACGGAGGAGGGTGAAACGGCGGCAAGGCATCGCGGCAAAGTTAATTGAAAAATAATTTCAACGCATTATGATGATTTATCCGCCTGTGACGCAGACACAAGGAACCTTTCAGCGATGGATATTGTTTATCACCTGGTGCATGGGTTAGCCGACTCTTCTCCCCAGGAAACGCGGCTGGCCCGCTTTTTTCTGGAGAATTTCTTCCAGCTACCGGATGCCACCATGGAGCAGCTGGCGGCGCGCGCGGGTGTCAGTCAGGCCACGCTCCAGCAGTTCGCGCGCACCATCGGCTGCAGCGATATGAATGATTTCCTCGGCCAGGTTCGCCACCAGCAGCACGACAGCCGGGTACAGGATTTGCTGGCAGCGCCGTCTCAACTGTTGGGGGATGCCGCCTGGGTGGATAATGACACGCTGCAGTTTCTGGCCAATCGGGGCGGCGTGGCGAAAGACGTGCTGGAGCGCTTTTCTCATTCCATAGGGCGGGATGCTGAGGGCGACATTATCAGCCGGATCCGCCAGCGTCTGGCGGAGTTCAGCCAGCAGGAAGCCAGAGTTGCGCAGGCTATTTTGCACGATCCGGGCTTTGCGTCGTCGGCGACAATCGACCAGCTTGCCCAGGCGGCGGGCGTCAGTCCGGCCACTATCACGCGCTTTGCCAGAGCCGCAGGCTGCGATGATATTCGTGATCTACGCATGAAGCTGGCGCAGGCCAGCACCGCCATACCGGGTAGCGAGCTACCGGCTTCCTGGCAACAGCGGTTGAGCGGCATCCAGCAGGCGCTAACTCAGCAACTGGAAACGCTTCCGGAAGCTAATGTTTCGCGCGCCGTTTTGCTGCTGAAGCAAGCGAAAGCGATTCATATTTTCAGCGCAGGCGCGGCAGACACGCCTTTTGCCAGCCTTTTGCAGTACCGCCTGCTGACGCAGGGCCAGCCCGCCAGCGTCTGTTATGATCCTGCCCTGATGAGCTTCACCGCCTCAATGCTGAATCGCGAGCAGGCGATGATCGTCTTTGCCAGCTCGACGCCGGACAGCACCTTGTTAGCGGCCGTGCAGCAGGCCAGGCGGCAGGGCGCAGCCATCGTTATGGTGACGAAAGATCCCGCCAGCGTGGGGCAGGCCGGTGACGTCTGGCTGCCTCCCGGGGAAGGGCATTACGGCGCATTATTGATTGTTGACCTGCTTTGCGATGGGCTTGCTGCCCCCGGCGATGAACGCGCGATCTGAGTTTTGACGTCAAGGCCGCTTAACCCCCACACAAAGTGTCGTTTTTTGCTATACCTGAAAGGCTTATACCCACAAACAGGATCAAACGATGCGGAGCAAAACGTATTTTAAAGTGGCTTGTCTGGCAGGTTTATTAGCGCTGGCGGGGTGTGCTTCAAAAACCACCGCGCCGGAAAAATACTCTGGGTTTCTAAAAGATTACTCCGGTCTGCAGGAGACAAAATCAGCTACCGGTAAAACCGTTATGCGCTGGGTTGACCCGAACTTCAAACCCGGCAACTACGACAGCCTGGTCTACAATCCGGTGATCTACTACCCGACGCCAAGGCCCACGACCCAAATAGGCCAGAACACGCTGGATGGTCTGCTGGCGTACACCAACACCAAATTAAAAGCCGCGGCGGCGCAGCGGAAACCGCTGGTCACGACGCCAGGCCCGCACAGCCTTATTTTCCGGGGCGCGATCACCGGCGTGGACAGCAGCAAAGAAGGGCTGCAGTTCTATGAGGTGATCCCGATTGCGATGGTTGTCGCAGGCACGCAAATGGCCACCGGGCACCGCACCATGAATACCGATCTCTATTTCGAAGGCGAACTGATTGATGCGGCAACCAATAAACCCGTTTTACGCGTGGTCCGTAAGGGCGAAGGGAAAACGCTCAGCAACGAAAATGCAAAAGTCACCGTCGATACCCTGAAACAGGTTGTGGATGATTTGGCCACCGATGCCACGATGTTTGACGTGCCGAATAAATAACCTTTTTTGCAAACAAAAACCGCAGCCCTGAACAAGCTGCGGTTTTTTATTACGCCAGCTTTCTCCGCCACGGCAGCCACTGTTCCGGCTTAGCAAACATCACCAGGTTACCCAGCAGGATCATCGCCAGCCCAAGCACGGCGTTCGCGTGCCAGACGTACCCTTCGTAAAGCGTCGACAGCGTCAGCGCCACCAGCGGGAAGAGCAGCGTACTGTAGGCGGCCTGGCTCGCCCCGATGCGGCCTACCAGGGTGAAATAGGCCCCAAAGGCTATCACCGAACCAAAAATCGCCAGATAAAGCAGCGAGCCAAGGTAGCGCACGGTGAAATCCGGCATAAACGATTCGCCGCTCGCCAGCGCCACGACGCCCATAATTGCCGTGCCGTAAAACATCGCATAGGTATTGGTGGACAGCGTTTCCAGGCCCCGGCCTTGATGGCGGGCACTGATCATATTCCCCAGAGAAAAACCAAAGGTGCCGAGCGCGCTAAGGCCGATGCCGATCAGCAGCGAAGGCGCCAGTTGTGTGGCGGCAAGATCGTGCCAGAACAGGGCCACGATGCCGGCAATGCCCAGCGCGGCGGCGGGTAATACGCGGGGAGACGGTTTCTTGCGGAAGAACAGAAAATTGTTGAAGGCGTTGAACAGCACCGCCATCGAGAAGATCACCGACTCCAGACCGGAGCTGATATAGGCCGCCGCATGGTAAAAGCAGAAGAAGTTGAAGCCGAACACGCACGCGCCCTGCAGGACGCAAAACAGGTGGTCTTTGAGCCCGATACGCTTCAGGCGGCCCAGCGCGAGCAGCACAACAAGCATCACCACGGCCGCCACGGCAAAGCGCCAGAAAATAGACACGGGAACTGAAACGACCCCCTGTTGCATATAAATGGCAATCCAGGTCGTTCCCCAAATCACCACCACCAGAATATAAAGCAAAGCGTTCATTGTTGTTCTCGTCAGTCAAAACCAGATGACGAGTCTCCTTTTTTTTCCGCTCTGCGACTTTCATCCGGGCCAGCGGCTTGCATATTCTTGCGGTTTTTTTTCACGGCGGCAGTGGCGACGGCGGCGCGCAGTCCTTACACTAGCCATTATGTTCCAGAAGCCGACTCCCGCTATGACCGCGCCATACCACGCCTTTGAAAACCTGCAGCAGCACAAAGCCCGCCTGAACGGCAGCGTTCAGCTTGGCTCAGGGATTCAGCTGGCCGCCTGGTCCAACGGAAATGACTGCATTACTCAGCGCTGCGATCACCACACGCTGAGCCTGTACGTGACCGAAGGGTACGAAACGTATCAAAAAACGAGCTCAGGCTGGCGCAACGGCGGCGGCCCGGATCGCTTCTGCATTATGCCGGAAGACAGTGAATCAACCTGGGACGTGCGGGATGACTTCTCGTTTGTGCACCTGTACTGCACCGACGAGCATTTGAAAGAGATTGCCGCGCAGATTTGGGACCGCAGCCCGGCGGCCATCAACCTTGATGAAAAAACCTTTGCCGACGACCCGCGTATAACCCAGCTTTATCGTCACTTTCTGCTGAGCAGCGACTGGCAGCAGCGGGCTAATCACCTGACGCTAAGCACGGCTTCTACGCTGCTGTTGACGCATCTGGTGCAGCATTACAGCAGCGTGCAGTGGAAACTGCCGACGGTGCGCGGCGGGCTGGCGCCGGCGGTACTGCGCAATGCCCAGGCGTATATCGAGCAGAACCTGAGTGAGGCGCTGACCCTGGGTGAACTTGCCCGGCTGGCGGATCTCAGCGAATACCACTTTGCACGTATGTTTAAACAGTCCACCGGCCTGGCGCCACATCAGTACGTGATGCAGCGCAGAATGGCAAAGGCGGAAATACTGGTTCGTCAGGGAAAACTGCCGTTGACGGAGATCGCGATGGCCTGCGGGTTTAGTTCGCCCAGCCACTTCAGCACCCGCTTTAAAAGCGTCTTTGGCGCAACGCCCTCGCAGCTACGCGCGCTTCAGCCTTGAAAGCGCGGTGTAGCAAATCCCCCCGGCTATCACCCCCCAAAATGCAGAGCTGACGCCCAGCAGATTGACGCCTGAGGCGGTCACCAGAAACGTCACGACGGCGGCGTCTCTGTCGCGCTCGTGGTTCAGCGCCTGATGCAGGCTTCCGGCAATGGTGCCCAGCAGGGCCAGCCCGGCGAGAGTATGGATCCAGGCGAGCGGCAGGGCCGTCAGCAGCGTCGAGATCGCCCCGCCAAACACGCCGGCCAATAAGTAAAATACCCCAGCAGCAGCGGCGGCAAGCCAGCGTTTGTCTTTGTCGGGATGGGCTTCAGCGCTCTGGCAAATGGCGGCGGTGATGGCGGCGATGCAAACCGAAAATACCCCGAATGGTGCCAGCAGCAGGGCTATTAACGCCGTTACGACAATCAGCGGTGAAACCGGGACTTTGTAGCCGGAGGCCGCCAGCGTGGCGACGCCGGGGGCGTTTTGCGAGGCCATGGTCACCAGGAAGAAGGGTACGCCGATGCCCAGCAGGCTGGCGAGGCTAAATGAGGGGGCGATGAATTCCGGCACCACGAAAGAAACCGGGACCTTCCCGGCGTGAAGCTCGCCGCTGATAAAGCAAATCAGCAGGCCAACCAGCATGGCGACAACCACGGCATAGCGCGGGGCAAATACCTTCGCCAGCAGCCAGCCGGCCAGCATACTGATGCACAGTAAGAAGTGACCCTGTAACGATGTGAAGGTGTCGAGGCCAAACCGCAGCAAAACCCCGGCCAGCATGGCGGCGGAGAGCGTAGGCGGGATCAGGCGCATCAGCCTGGCGAACAGCCCGGTGAGGCCGCAGATCAGGATCAGCCCAGAGGCGAAAATAAAAATGCCCACCGCCTCGTTCAGGCTGTAGCCCGGCAGGCTGGTGGCCAGCAGCGCCGCGCCCGGCGTGGACCAGGCTGTGAGTATCGGCGCGCGATACCACAGCGTTAACCCCAGCGTGCTGATGCCCATCGCCAGGCCCAGCATTGTCAGCCAGCCAGCGATTTGGTGCGGGCTGGCACCTGCGGCATCTGCCGCCTGCCAGATAATGGTGGCGGAGCTGGCATAGCCGACCTGGACGGCAACAAAACCGGCCAGAACGGTGGGGAACGGGGGCAGAGAAAGGCGCATGGTTGGCTCGCTGTGCGTTATAACGTCCGGGGAATATAGCATCGTGCGTTATAGCGCACAAGGCGCTATACTGCGCCCTTAACGGGAGGATAGAATGGATATAGCGCAACATCTGGCAAACACCCTGAAAGGCCTGCGTCAGGCCAGAGGCTGGAGCCTGACCTTCGCGGCGGAACAAACCGGCGTGTCGAAAGCGATGCTCGGGCAGATCGAGCGCAACGAATCCAGCCCGACCGTCGCCACATTATGGAAGATTGCCACCGGCTTTAACGTGCCGTTTTCGGTTTTCCTCGAAGCCGGTTCAGCGCCCGTGCGCCCGGTCTTTGACCCGCAGCACCGGGAAATGGTGGTGGTGCCGATTTTTCCTTACGATCCGCACCTGCGTTTTGACCACTTTTCTATTCGCCTCGCCCCCGGTGCGCTCAGCGAGTCGTCGGCGCACGACAGCGGCGTTATCGAGCATGTGGTGGTGATAAGCGGCGTGTTGGATATGAATGTTGACGGAGAATGGCAGACGTTGCAGGCCGGAGATGGCTTAAAATTCTACGGCGATAGCCCTCACGCGTACCGTAATTCAGGTGCCGATGAGACGCATTTTCACTCGCTGATTCACTATCCGGTGACGACGGCATAATCCCTCTGTTTTTGCGCGGGGGAAGTGACTACAATAGCCGCCTTTCGCCATTACAGAACACGACAAATTTTATGCGCCTGCACGCAAATCAACTTGAATTACTCAGCCCTGCCCGTGATACCGCCATCGCCCGCGAAGCCATTCTCCATGGCGCGGATGCGGTTTACATCGGTGGGCCTGGCTTTGGCGCTCGCCACAACGCCGGTAACAGTTTGCAAGACCTGGCCGAACTGGTGCCGTTTGCCCACCGCTACGGGGCGAAAATTTTTGTTACCCTGAACACCATTCTGCATGATGACGAACTGGAGCCTGCGCGCTCGATGATCGTCGACCTGTACGAAGCCGGGGTTGATGCGCTGATCGTGCAGGATATGGGCGTGCTGGAAATGGATCTGCCGCCGATCGAGCTGCACGCCAGTACCCAGTGCGACATTCGTAGCGTGGAAAAAGCGAAGTTTCTGTCCGATGCAGGTTTCTCGCAAATCGTGCTGGCGCGCGAGCTGAACCTGCAGCAAATTGCCGCCATTCACCAGAATGTTGACGCGACGATTGAATTCTTCATTCACGGCGCGCTGTGCGTGGCGTATTCCGGGCAGTGTAATATTTCCCACGCCCAGACCGGGCGCAGCGCCAACCGCGGCGACTGCTCGCAGGCCTGCCGCCTGCCGTACACCCTGAAAGACGATCAGGGCCGCGTCGTAGCCTACGAAAAACACCTGCTGTCGATGAAAGACAACGATCAGAGCGCCAACCTGGCGGCGCTGGTCGAGGCGGGCGTGCGTTCCTTCAAAATTGAAGGGCGTTACAAAGACATGAGCTACGTGAAAAACATCACCGCGTACTACCGCCAACTGCTGGACGAGCTGATGGAAGGGCGCAGCGACCTGACCCGTGCGTCTTCCGGCGTGACATCGCACTACTTTATTCCGTCCCCGGACAAAACGTTCCACCGCGGCAGCACTGACTACTTCGTGAACGAGCGCAAAATCGACATCGGTGCGTTCGACTCGCCAAAATTTATTGGCCTGCCGGTGGGCGAAGTGCTGAAAGTGAGCAAAGACCACCTCGACGTGACCACTACCGATACGTTGACTAACGGCGATGGCCTGAACGTGCTGATCAAGCGTGAAATCGTCGGCTTCCGCGCTAATACGGTGGAAAAAACCGGAAAAAATCAGTATCGCGTCTGGCCAAACGAAATGCCGGAAACGCTGAAAAAAGTGCGCCCGAACCACCCGCTGAACCGTAACCTGGACCACAACTGGCAGCAGGCGCTGCTGAAAACTTCCAGCGAGCGCCGCGTGGCGGTGGATATCGAACTGAGCGGCAGCCAGCAGCAGCTGGTGATGAAAGCCACCAGCGAAGAGGGCGTCAGCGTCAGTCAAACGCTCGTCGGCCAGTTTGACGTCGCCAATAACCCGCAGAAAGCGTTCGACAGCCTGCGTGACGGCCTGACCAAGCTGGGCCAGACCATGTACTCCGCGCGGAAAGTGAACATCTTGCTGGAAGAAGCTTTATTTGTGCCAAACGCCCAGCTTAACCAGCTGCGCCGTGATGCCATTGAAGCGCTGACCGAAGCGCGGCTGCAAAACTACCAGCGCGGCACCCGTAAAGCGGTGAGCGTGCCGCCGCCGGTCTACCCGGACAGCCATTTAAGCTTCCTGGCGAACGTGTATAACCATAAAGCGCGTGAGTTTTATCACCGCTATGGCGTGCAGCTGATTGACGCTGCCTATGAAGCACATGATGAGAAGGGCGAAGTGCCGGTGATGATCACCAAGCACTGCCTGCGCTTTGCGTTTAACCTTTGCCCGAAACAGGCAAAAGGGAACATCAAGAGCTGGAAAGCGACCCCAATGCAGCTGGTGCACGGCGATGAAGTGCTGACGCTGAAATTTGACTGCCGCCCGTGCGAAATGCACGTCATCGGCAAGATGAAGAACCACATCCTGAAGATGCCGCTGCCGGGGAGCGTGGTGGCATCCATTAGCCCGGACGATTTGATGAAAACGCTGCCGGGGAAAGCGAAGCGTTAATTTCATTGCTTATTATTTAAAACCGCCTGCTTCAGGCGGTTTTTTTAACCACGCAGGGAGGATGCATTATTATTTGTCACTTACGGAATTATTCCGCTATTCAACAAACATGCCTTAATCATGATATTCAGATGACAAGCAGGGGTTGTGAAGGGCATAGGCTCGCCAGCAGACGCTTAACGTCACGATTTTTCGTTATATCTCATTTTCTTAATACTGTTCTAAGATTTCTTTGTTAAATTCTTTTCATTGATAAGATGTTTAGCTAAACAGGCCGTACTTCCCTAGTGTTGTGCTTTTATTTAATTAGCCTGATTCATTATCCCGTCAGCTTTTGGCGTTTAGCGATTTAATAAGGAATCCACGTAATGAGTGATTTTCTGCCTTTTTCACGCCCGGCGTTAGGTGCGGAAGAAATTGCAGCGGTAACGGAAGTCATGCAATCCGGCTGGATCACAACCGGGCCGAAAAACCAGGCGCTTGAGAAAGCATTTTGCGACTTAACCGGCAATAAACATGCCATTGCGGTAAGCTCGGCCACCGGCGGGATGCACGTTACCCTGATGGCACTTGGGCTGCAGGCGGGTGACGAGGTGATTACTCCCTCGCTGACCTGGGTCTCCACGCTCAACATGATTGTGCTGCTGGGCGCCGAACCGGTGATGATCGACGTCGATCGCGACACGCTGATGGTTACGCCAGAAGCCATTGAAGCGGCCATTACTCCACGCACTAAAGCGATCATTCCCGTGCACTACGCGGGCGCGCCTGCCGACATCGACGCTATTCGCGCCATCGGGGAACGTCACGGCATTCCGGTGATTGAAGATGCTGCGCACGCCGCGGGCACCGAGTACAAAGGCAAGCACGTTGGCGGCAAGGGCACGGCTATCTTCTCTTTCCACGCCATCAAAAACATGACCTGCGCCGAAGGCGGTCTGATCGTCACCGACGACGACCAGTTTGCTAACCGCATTCGTAGCCTGAAATTCCACGGTCTGGGCGTAGACGCCTTTGACCGTCAGACGCATGGCCGCGCGCCGCAGGCTGAAGTTATCTCCCCGGGGTTCAAATACAACCTTGCGGACATTAACGCGGCTATCGCGCTGGTGCAGCTGGGCAAGCTGGAGCAAATCAACGTCCGTCGTCAGGAAATCGCCGAACGCTACCTCAAAGAGCTGGCCGACACGCCATTCCTGCCGCTTGCCACCCCGACCTGGCAGCACCGTCATGCCTGGCATCTGTTTATCATCCGCGTGGATGAAGCCACCTGCGGTATTTCCCGCAGCGGCCTGATGGAAGCGCTGAAAGAGCGCGGCATCGGCACCGGCCTGCACTTCCGCGCGGCGCACACCCAGAAGTATTACCGCGAGCGCTATCCGCAGCTTCAACTGCCGAACAGCGACTGGAACAGCGAGCGCATTTGCTCCATTCCACTGTTCCCAACCATGACCGACGATGACACTTCCCGCGTCATTACCGCTTTACGTGAAATAGCAGGACTCTAAGATGACGACCCCGGAACCGATCAAGAAAGTTTCCGTTGTGATCCCGGTGTACAACGAACAGGACAGCCTGCCTGAACTGCTGCGTCGTACCACTGAAGCTTGTCAAAAGCTGAACCGCGATTACGAAATTCTCCTTATTGATGATGGCAGCAGCGATGACTCTGCCGCCATGCTGACCCGCGCGGCAGAAGCCCCGGACAGCCACATCGTCGCGGTGCTGCTGAACCGTAACTATGGCCAGCACTCGGCCATTATGGCGGGCTTTAGCCACGTCACCGGCGATCTTATCGTCACCCTGGATGCTGACCTGCAGAACCCGCCGGAAGAGATCCCTCGCCTGGTTGAGAAAGCCGACGAAGGCTATGACGTGGTGGGCACCGTGCGCCAGAACCGTCAGGACAGCTGGTTCCGCAAGCGTGCGTCAAAAATGATCAACCACCTGATCCAGCGCACCACCGGTAAAGCGATGGGCGACTACGGCTGTATGCTGCGCGCCTACCGCCGCCATATCATCGACGCGATGCTGCACTGCCACGAACGCAGTACCTTTATCCCGATTCTGGCCAACACCTTTGCCCGTCGCGCCATCGAAATCCCGGTGCACCACGACGAGCGTCAGTTTGGCGACTCGAAGTACAGCTTCATGCGCCTGATCAACCTGATGTATGACCTGATCACCTGCCTGACCACAACGCCGCTGCGTTTACTTAGCGTCGTCGGCAGCATTATCGCACTGTCCGGTTTTGCCCTCGCGGTACTGCTGGTGGTGTTACGTCTTGCTCTTGGCCCGCAGTGGGCGGCGGACGGGGTGTTTATGCTCTTCGCCGTTCTGTTCACCTTTATTGGCGCCCAGTTCATCGGAATGGGGCTGCTGGGTGAGTACATTGGCCGTATCTATAACGACGTGCGTGCTCGCCCTCGTTACTTTATTCAACGCGTAGTTAGCAGTGAAACCGCTTTATCTTCAGAGGAAAATCAATAATGAAAGCAGTTGTTTTCGCCTATCACGATATGGGCTGTGTGGGTGTTCGTGCCCTGGTTGAAGCAGGCTATGACATTGCAGCAATTTATACTCACCCGGATAACGCCGCTGAGAATAACTTCTTCGGTTCTGTGGCCCGCACGGCGGCAGAATTCGGCATCCCGGTTTTTGCTCCTGAAGATGTGAACCACCCGCTGTGGGTCGACCGCATTAAAGACGCACAGCCTGAAGTGATTTTCTCCTTCTACTACCGCAACCTGCTGAGCGAAGAGATTCTGGACTGCGCTTCCGTCGGGGCATTTAACCTCCACGGCTCCCTGCTGCCTAAATTCCGTGGCCGCGCGCCGCTGAACTGGGTGCTGGTGAAAGGTGAAACCGAAACGGGCGTTACCCTGCATCGCATGGTGAAACGCGCGGACGCGGGCGACATCGTTGCTCAGGAACGCGTGGCGATTGCCGCAGAAGATACTGCCCTGACCCTGCACCACAAACTGTGCGAAACCGCGAAATCCCTGCTGGCGAAAAGCCTGCCGGTGATCAAAACCGGTCACTTCCCGCAGACCGCTCAGGACGAATCCAAAGCGACCTATTTCGGCGGCCGTTCGCCAAAAGATGGCGCGATCAGCTGGGAAGGCTCTGCAGCAGAAGCTAACAACCTGGTGCGTGCGGTGACCGAACCGTGGCCAGGTGCGTTCAGCTACGTGGGCGGCGGCAAATTCATCATCTGGAAAAGCCGCGTGCTGGAAAGCAACAATGGCGCGAAAGCCGGGACAGTTATCTCCGTTAACCCGCTGGTGATTGCCTGCGGCACCGGTGCTCTGGAAGTCGTGACCGGCCAGGCTGAAAACGGCGTGTACATGCAGGGTTCCCAGCTGGCACAGTCTCTGGGCCTGGTTAGCGGCGCGATTCTGAGCAGCAAACCCGTTTCCGCTATCAAACGTCGTACCCGCGTACTGATTCTGGGCGTGAACGGCTTTATCGGTAACCACCTGACCGAACGTCTGCTGCGTGATGACAACTTCGAAATCTTCGGCCTGGACATCGGTTCCGACGCGATTTCTCGCTTCATCGGCAACGAGCGTTTCCACTTTGTGGAAGGTGACATCAGCATTCACTCCGAGTGGATCGAATACCACATTAAGAAGTGTGACGTTGTTCTGCCGCTGGTAGCCATCGCAACGCCAATCGAATACACCCGTAACCCGCTGCGAGTGTTCGAACTCGACTTCGAAGAGAACCTGAAGATCATCCGCGACTGCGTGAAATACAAAAAACGCATTATCTTCCCGTCCACCTCCGAAGTATACGGCATGTGCACCGACAAGTCGTTTGACGAAGATAACTCCCCGCTGATCGTTGGGCCAATCAACAAACAGCGCTGGATCTACTCCGTGTCCAAACAGCTGCTTGACCGTGTTATCTGGGCATACGGCGAAAAAGAAGGGCTGCGCTTCACGCTGTTCCGTCCGTTTAACTGGATGGGCCCGCGTCTGGACAACCTGAACGCCGCGCGTATCGGTAGCTCCCGTGCCATTACCCAGCTGATCCTGAACCTGGTCGAAGGTTCCCCGATCAAGCTTATCGACGGCGGCAAGCAGAAGCGCTGCTTCACCGACATCGGCGACGGCATCGAAGCGCTGTTCCGCATTATTGAAAACAAAAACAATAACTGCGACGGCCAGATCATCAACATCGGTAACCCGGACAACGAAGCGAGCATCAAACAGCTGGCAGAAATGCTGCTGGAAAGCTTCGAACGTCATCCGCTGCGTAGCCAGTTCCCACCGTTCGCCGGTTTCCGCGAAGTGGAAAGCAGCGCCTACTACGGCAAAGGTTATCAGGACGTTGAGCACCGTAAGCCAAGCATCCGCAACGCCCAGCGCCTGCTGGAGTGGACGCCTGAAGTGCACATGGAGAAAACCATCGACGAGACGCTGGACTTCTTCCTGAAAACCGTTGAGCTGACGGACCCTGCTTCATGAGAAAAGTCGGCCTGCGTATTGATGTCGACACCTGGCGAGGCACCCGTGAAGGGGTGCCAAACCTTCTGGAGACGCTAAGTTTACACTCGACTCAGGCAACCTTTTTCTTCAGCGTTGGGCCAGACAACATGGGGCGCCACTTGTGGCGCCTGATCAAGCCTAAATTCCTGTGGAAGATGCTGCGCTCCAACGCAGCATCGCTGTATGGCTGGGACATTCTGCTGGCGGGTACCGCGTGGCCGGGGCGCATGATTGGCGCAGGCAACGCAGAGGTTGTCGCGGCGGCGGCGGACCACCATGAGGTGGGCCTCCATGCCTGGGATCACCATGCCTGGCAGGCCTGGGCGGGCGTCTGGGAACAGGACAAGCTCGAACAGCAAATTCGCCGTGGGCTGGATGCGCTGCAGAAAATTGTCGGGCAGCCTGTAAACTGCTCGGCCGTGGCGGGCTGGCGTGCTGACCAGCGCGTGGTGAAAGCGAAAGCCGCTTTCCCGTTCCAGTACAACAGCGACTGCCGTGGTACTACGCCGTTTATCCCCGTTCTGTCTAACGGTAGCGAGGCTGCGGTGCAAATTCCCGTGACGCTGCCAACGTGGGACGAGGTGATTGGTACCGAAGTCAGTAAAGAGAACTTTAACCGCTTTATCCTGGATAAAATTCACCAGGACAGCGGCACACCGGTTTACACCATTCATGCCGAAGTCGAAGGGATGGTGATGCGAGATTCCTTTAGTGAATTGCTGGCGATGGCTGCCGCCGAGGGGGTTCAGTTCTGCCCGCTTAGCGAGCTTCTGCCGGACGATTTATCCACGCTGCCGAGAGGCAAAATTGTGCGCGGGACAATTCCAGGCCGCGAAGGCTGGCTGGGTTGCCAACAACTTATAGAGTCGTGAACCGATGAAATCTGCAAAATATGGAATGACCCTTCTGGTCTGTTTTGCCTTGCTTTACCTTGTCCCTCTGGAGTTTCGTCACCTGTGGCAGCCGGATGAGACGCGCTATGCGGAAATCAGCCGTGAAATGCTGCTGTCTGGCAACTGGATCGTTCCTCATTTCCTTGATCTGCGCTATTTCGAAAAGCCGGTGGCGGGGTACTGGATCAACAACATCAGCCAATTCATCTTCGGTCATAACAATTTTGCCGTGCGTTTTGGTTCCGTGTTTTCGGTGACCCTGAGCGCGCTGCTGACCTACTGGCTGGCGTTCCGCCTGTGGCGCGATAAAACGATCGCGGTGCTGGCCGGGGTTATTTTCCTCACCTGCCTGCTGGTCTACGGCATCGGCACTTATTCCGTGCTCGACCCGATGATCACCCTGTGGCTGACGGCGGCGATGTGCAGCTTCTGGCTGGCCAGTACCGCACAAACCACCGGCGGCAAGATGGGTGGCTACGTGCTGCTGGGCCTGGCCTGCGGCATGGGCGTGATGACCAAAGGGTTCCTGGCGCTTGCGGTGCCGGTGATTGGCGTTCTGCCGTGGGTGATTGCACAGAAACGCTGGAAAGAGGTGTTATTGTTCGGGCCGCTGGCGGTGCTGAGCGCCGTGCTAATTACGCTGCCGTGGGCGATTGCGATCGCCAAAGCCGAGCCTGACTTCTGGCACTACTTCTTCTGGGTGGAGCACATTCAGCGTTTCGCTGAGAAAGACGCGCAGCATAAAGCCCCGTTCTGGTACTACATTCCGTTCCTGATTGCAGGCTCTCTGCCATGGCTTGCTCTGCTGCCGGGCGCGCTGAAAAGCGGCTGGAAAAGCCGAGGCGAGCAGGGCGGCGCGTTCTACCTGCTGGGCTGGGTTGTGATGCCGTTGCTGTTCTTTAGCATCGCCAAAGGCAAACTACCGACCTACATTCTGCCGTGCTTTGCACCGCTGGCGATCCTGATGGCGCGTCATGCCGTTGAGCTGGCGAAAAGCGGCTCCGCTATTTTACGCGTCAACGGCTGGATTAACCTGCTGTTTGGGGCGGCCTGCGTGATCACGGTGGCCTTCTTCCTGGCACCGTGGGGTCTGGCCATACATCCGGTGTATGCCGCCAACGAAACGCTGAAAGTGGTGCTGGCGTGCGTGGCCTTTGCCGTCTGGGGGCTGTTCGGTCTTTTGACCCTGAGCCAGACCGCGAAACGCTGGTACTGGGCGGCGCTGTGCCCGCTGGGTCTGGCGCTGCTGGTGGGTGTGGTGATCCCATCGAAAGTGGAAAACTCCAAGCAGCCGCAGGCGTTCATTCATGAAATGCGTCCGCAGCTGGAAGACAGTCGCTACATCTTCACCAACAACGTCGGCATTGCCGCCGGAGTGGCGTGGGAGCTGAAGCGGAGCGATATCAATCTTTATAATCAGGCGGGCGAGCTGCGCTACGGCCTTGATTATCCGGATGTATCTAACCGCTTTGTTTACGGTGATGAGTTCGCATCCTGGCTGGCGGAACACCGCAAGCTGGGCAAAGTGTCGCTGATGCTGCTGGTGTCGAATAACACCGATCTCAATGACCTGAAGCTGCCGGAGCCGGATCACCGGGCCAACAGCGGGCGCTTTGTGCTGTTTGAGTACGACGCGCAGCCATGAATATCGCGCTGATTATTCTGGCCAGTTTGCTTAGCTGCGGCGGGCAGCTGTGCCAGAAGCAGGCGGCTCAGGGGGCGGGGCGCCGCCACCTGATGCTGTGGCTTGGGCTGAGCGTTCTGTTATTAGGGTTGGGGATGCTCGTCTGGCTGCTGGTGCTCCAGCACGTCGAGGTGAGCATCGCTTACCCCATGCTGAGCCTGAACTTTATTTTTGTCACCCTTGCCGCGCGCTGGATCTGGAAAGAGAAAATTTCGGCGCACCACTGGCTGGGCGTGATGCTGATCATTCTGGGGATTATCGCGCTGGGAGGGCACGCCTGATGGGCTATATCTGGGCGTTAATGAGCGTGCTGCTGGTCAGCGGGGCGCAGCTCAGCATGAAATGGGCGATGGTTCAGTTTCCTCCCGCTGCAGCGAGCCTTGAGTTTATTCAGGCCGTGTTGTTTGGCGGTTACGGGCTGCTGGCGCTGATCGGCGGGCTCGCGGCCTACGCGTTTTCCATGGGCTGCTGGTATATGGCGTTGAAACGCATTCCGCTCAGTAAAGCGTATCCGCTTTTAAGCCTGAGCTATGTGCTGGTGTGGTTCGCGGCTATTAATCTGCCGTGGCTTAACGAAGCGTTCAGTCCGGGCAAACTTCTCGGCGTGGCGGCGATTTTCGTCGGCCTGGTGCTGATTTGTCTGCCTCATCAGCTACGCCACAAAAAGGAAAAGTAATGCGCTAGTTGTTCAGGCAAACTGACGGCAACATGATGAAAACTGGATGCGAAGTATGAACCCACATATCATTGAAGTGCCGTTAGAAAAGTCTTATCGCCTGATCAACCACGGCCCAACCGTGCTGGTGTCTGCCCACCACAATGGCGTGGACGACGTGATGACCGCCGCCTGGGCCTGTGCGCTGGATTTTACCCCATCCAAGCTGATGGTGGTGCTGGATAAAATCACCGCCACCCGCACGCTTATCGAAAACAGCGGCACCTTTGTGATTCAGGTGCCCTGTGCAGCCCAGCTCAAAATGACCCATTTTTTGGGTACCCACAGCCTGAAAGAGATGCCCGACAAGCTCGAACAATCCGGCGTGGAGCTGTTCCGCGCCCCTGGCCACAGCGTACCGCTGGTCGCGGGCTGCACGGCCTGGATGGTCTGCAGGCTTATCCCCGAACCGCATAACCATCAGGCCCACGACCTGTTTATCGGTGAAGTTATCGGTGCCTGGGCCGACGACCGCGTGTTCCAGAACGGTCACTGGTCGTTTGAAACCTCCCCGCCGGAATACCGCAGTCTGCACTATATTGCCGGCGGCCAGTTCTACGCCATCGGCGAATCGCTGGTGGTACCTGGCGTGGAGGCGTCATGAAGAAGATTGCATTACCCGCCGAAGACTACCGCAAGCTGAGCGACTTTATCAGCGACTGGCTGGACGACAAGCACGACCTGCAAATAGGGCAGTTTGAAGCCGAATTCTTCCTTGACGAGCTGGTGAAAAAAATGGCGCCTGCGCTCTACAATAAAGGACTGGACGATGCGCTGGCGGTAGCCCAAAGCAACATGCTGACGCTGGAAGAGTTGCTGGATCTGGAAAAAATCGTCGATTAGTTTTGCCCGCGATCTTGCCATTATTGAATGACTAAAGGGGCGCATTGCACCCCTTTTTCGTATTACTGGTTAACCGGCACAACCGCGCCGTGGTACTTCTCGTTGATCCAGTCCTGAATCTGCTTAGAGTGCAGGACTTTCACCAGCTCGACGATGTCATGTTTCTTCACGTCGGCGCGGTGCACGGTAATGATGTTGGCATACGGGTTGCCTTCGGCGCTTTCGACGGCAATCGGATCTTTAATCGGGTTCAGGCCCGCATCCAGCGCGTAGTTGGCGTTGATCACCACCGCATCGCCTTCGTTGTTGGCGTACATCTGCGGCAGCAGGGCGGCTTCAATATCCGCTTTGAACTGCAGGTTTTTCGGGTTGCTGGCAATGTCGCTGATGCGCGCGTTAACCGGCTTCACGCCAGGTTTCAGGGTGATCACACCTTCGCGCTGGAAGATAGCCAGAATACGGCCTTCTTCGGCCACCGAGTCACGCAGAATGATTTTGCCGTTCTGAGGCAGATCCTTCAGGCTTTTATACTTCTTCGAATAGATGCCGATCGGCTCCACGTGGATTGCCCCGGCGCTGACGAAATCGTAGTTTTTATCGCCTTTATGATCCTGTAGCACCGAATCCAGATAGGGCTGATGCTGGAAGTAGTTGGCGTCAATCTCATGCTCGGCCAGCGCGGTATTCGGCAGGATATAATCCTGAAAGGTTTTGATCTCAAGATCGATGCCTTCTTTCGCCAGAATCGGCTTCGCCTGCTCAAGAATTTCCGCATGCGGGACGTTGGAGGCGCCCACAATCAGTTTTTCAGCGGCGTTGGCGTGAAGACTTAACGCGGTTAAAGAAGCCAGAGCTAACATCATAAACTGTTTTTTCATTATTTCGTCCAGTCGTGATTAGTGATTAAAAGTGCATTGCCGTGGAATTCCAGGCGGCAGTGTGTGCTTCTGTCGCCCGAAAGGTGTGAAAGCCGTTAGCGTTTATCGAGCAGGTGTGTGGTGCGGTCGCCGATAAACTGAATAATAAAAACGATCGCCAGAATAGTGGCCGTGGCCACCAGCGTGACGTCATTATGGTTACGCTGGAACCCTTCCAGATAGGCGAGGTTGCCTAAGCCGCCAGCACCGATAACCCCAGCCATGGCGCTGTAGCTCACCAGCGCAATCAGAGTGACAGTCATCCCGGACACCAGCGCCGGAGAGGATTCAGGTAGCAGCACGTGGAAGATCAGCGTGTGGGTTTTGGCCCCCATTGAACGCGTGGCTTCAATAACGCCTTTATCGACTTCGCGCAGTGCAATTTCCACCAGGCGGGCGTAGAAGGGGGCCGCCCCGACGATCAGCGCCAGCAGCGCGGCGTTGGTGCCGAGAATGGTGCCAACCAGCGTTTTCGTGAAGGGGATCAGCAGGACGATCAGAATGATGAACGGGATCGAGCGGAAGACGTTGACCAGCACGGTCACCACCGAGTAAACCAGTCGATTCTGCAACAGCTGACCGCGAGAAGTGAGAAACAGCAGCACGCCGAGGGCGATGCCAAACACGAACGTTGCCACTCCCGACCAGGCCGTCATGTAGAGCGTTTCGCCTGTGGCGGCCCACAGTTTGTCCAGTTTTAAATGCGGGAAGTATTGCTCAAGCATGTCGAATAACCTCAGTCTCTACCCGCTTTTGATTCAGGTATTGCACAATATTTTCTAGCTGGCTGGCGTCATCCATATGGACGTACAGCTCGCCAAACGCGCCGTCTACCGTCTGGGTAATGTTGCCGTGCAGGATATTCAGCGCGACGTTAAAATGCTGAATGACATCGGCAATCACCGGCTGTCGGGCTTCTCCGCCAGGGAAAATCAGCTTCAGAATGCTGCCGCCAATGCCCTGAACCCAGAGCGGATTGAAGGGGGCTCTGGGCGTATTTTGCCCCGCAATCTGACGCACAAAAGTTTGCGTGATGGGCTGCTTCGGGTGGGTGAAAATATCCAGTACCGGGCCTTCTTCAACGATTCTGCCGTTTTCCATCACCGCTACGCGCTGACAAACTTTGCGCACCACATGCATTTCATGGGTGATGAGCACGATGGTTAAGTTGAGCTGGCGGTTAATGTCGAGCAGCAGATCGAGAATCGCGTCGGTCGTTTGCGGATCCAGCGCCGAAGTGGCTTCGTCGCACAGTAAAACATCCGGGTTATTGGCCAGCGCGCGAGCAATGCCGACTCGCTGCTTTTGGCCACCGCTTAGCTGAGCGGGCCAGGCGTTTTCGCGCCCCTCCAGCCCCACAAGCTTAATCAGCTCGTTAACACGCTGCTGAATCTGGCTTTTATTAACACCGGCAATTTGCAGGGGAAAGGCAATATTCTCGGCAACGGTCCGGGACCACAGCAGATTAAAGTGTTGAAAGACCATGCTGACTTTTAGACGAGCCTGACGGAGCTGTTCGCCTCTGGCCTGGGCAATATCCTGCCCGGCGACAATGATCGATCCTGACGTGGGTTTCTCCAGCCCATTTAATAATCTTATTAATGTGCTTTTACCCGCGCCGCTGTAGCCAATAATACCGTAAATCTGGCCTTTATTGACGTTGATATTAATATTATCTACGGCGGTAATGGCGCCATGTCTGCTGGCAAATATTTTTGATACGCCCGAGAGAACGATCATTATCCTGGTCCTTACCTGCTGAAATTTTCCGCAACGCAACAGCATGATCTGCTGCCAACTGGCGCACGAATGCCGTGTTATGGGCGTTGAATCATTGTTATTTGGCTGATACTACCTGCTAATACCGTTGCTCAGAAGAATATAAAGATATGACTTATAGCCATAAGAAATATAAATACATGATGGTTCTTTTCTGACTGGGATTAATACGCTTTAGCAAAAACATGGCATTGCTTATCGTTAAATTGATTAACTGCGTTTGTTTAAATAATAATCAGCAGAGTGTGGGGGGGATAAATAATGAACGGGCTGTTAATCGATTTTATTAACGATATGTTATTGGTCGATGATTGTTCTGCCTGGTTTTTTTAGTTTTATATTGGTGCTCCCTGGTGCCGTTTTCGCTGTTATTTTCGTACCAACTTTAACAAATCTGCGCCATGCCCCGGAAATTCTAGTCTCATCAAGGTATCTTTCCCGCCTCGAGAGCGGAGATTGTCTGAAGATGTACGAATCCAATTTAGTCCTGCTGCTTCTGCAGCAGATGTGCGTGTTCCTGGTCATTGCCTGGTTAATGAGTAAAACCCGGCTGTTTATCCCCCTGATGCAGGTGACCGTGCGCTTACCCCACAAGCTGCTGTGCTACATCACCTTCTCGGTTTTCTGCATTATGGGCACCTATTTTGGTCTTCACATTGAAGGCTCCATTGCCAACACGCGCGCCATTGGCGCCGTGATGGGCGGCCTGTTAGGCGGGCCGGTGGTGGGCGGGCTGGTGGGGCTAACCGGCGGGCTGCATCGCTATTCTCTCGGTGGAATGACGGCGCTGAGCTGCATGATCTCCACCATAGCGGAAGGACTGATTGGCGGGTTAATCCACAGCGTTTTAATCCGCCGGGGCAGGACGGACAAACTGTTTAGCCCGCTGGTCGCCGGAGCGACGAGCTTTGTCGCCGAACTGGTGCAGATGATCATTATCTTGCTTATCGCACGGCCCTTTGAGGATGCGCTCCACCTGGTGGAAAGCATCGCTGCGCCGATGATGGTCACCAACACGCTGGGTGCCGCCATGTTTATGCGCATTCTGCTGGATAAACGCGCGATGTTTGAGAAATACACTTCCGCGTTCTCCGCCACCGCGCTAAAGGTCGCGGCCGCAACCGAGGGGATCCTCCGGCAGGGATTCAACGAACAAAATAGCCTGAAGGTGGCGAAGGTGCTGCACCGGGAGCTGGACATCAGCGCCGTGGCGATCACCGACCGGGAAAGGCTGTTGGCGTTTATTGGCACCGGGGCCGATCACCACCTGGCGGGCAAGCCTATTTCGTCGGGTTACACCTGGCAGGCCATCGAGAATAACGAAGTGGTTTACGCCGACGGCAATGAGGTGCCTTATCGCTGCTCGCTGCATCCTAACTGCAAGCTGGGGTCGACGCTGGTTATCCCGCTGCGGGGTGAAAATCAGCGGGTGATCGGCACGATAAAACTCTATGAGGCGCGTAATCGGCTGTTTAGCTCGATCAACCGCACGCTTGGCGAAGGGATTGCGCAACTGCTGTCGGCGCAAATCCTCGCCGGGAAATATGAACAACAAAAAGCGCTGCTGGCGCAGTCCGAGATTAAGCTGCTGCATGCCCAGGTGAACCCGCACTTCTTATTTAATGCGTTGAACACGCTGAAAGCGGTTATTCGCCACGATGGCGACAAAGCCGGGCAGCTTGTGCAGTACCTCTCGACATTTTTCCGCAAAAATCTCAAGCGCCCGTCTGAAATTGTCACGCTTTCCGATGAAATTGAGCACGTGAATGCCTATCTGCAAATTGAGCTGGCGCGTTTCCAGACTCAGTTGGCGGTGGACTGGCAGGTGCCCGACGAGCTGGCGAATCAGCGTTTGCCAGCTTTCACGCTACAGCCGATTGTGGAAAACGCCATTAAACACGGCACCTCTCAGCAATTAGGCCACGGCATGATTACTATTCGTGCCCGTACAGAGGGAAAAGACGTGCTGGTGGATGTCGAGGATAATGCCGGGTTGTACCGGCCAAAAGAGAACGGTAACGGACTGGGAATGAATCTGGTGGACAAGCGGTTGCGGGCGAAGTTTGGGGAAGATTATGGTCTGGCCGTGAGCTGCGACCCCGACCGTGTTACCTGCATCACCGTGCGCCTGCCCACCGAGGAGTTGGTATGTTAAGAGTATTGATTGTGGATGATGAACCGCTGGCGCGTGAGAACCTGCGCGTCCTGCTTGAGAACGATGGCGAGATTGAGATAGTCGGGGAATGCGCCAACGCGATAGAGGCGATTAGCGCGGTGAACAAACTGCGCCCGGACGTGCTGTTTCTCGATATCCAGATGCCGCGTATTAGCGGGCTGGAAATGGTGGGTATGCTCGACGAACGCCATCGGCCACGCATTGTGTTTCTCACCGCTTTTGATGAATACGCGGTACAGGCGTTTGAGGAGTGCGCATTTGACTATCTGCTCAAACCTATCGAAGCGCAGCGGCTGCAAAAAACGCTGGCTCGCCTGCATCAGGAGAGCGAAGCGCAGGATGTTTCCCGCCTGCCGGACAGCCAGCAGCCGCTAAAATTTATCCCGTGCAGCGGCCACAGCCGCATCTGGCTGCTGCAGATGGAGGAGGTGGCCTACGTCAGCAGCCGGCTAAGCGGGGTGTATGTCACCAGCCGGGATGGCAAAGAAGGCTTTACCGAATTAACACTGCGCACGCTGGAAAGCCGCACGCCGCTGCTGCGCTGCCACCGGCAATATCTGGTGAACATGAATTATTTGCAGGAGATCCGCCTGGAGGATAACAGTCAGGCGGAGCTGTTGCTGCGGGATGGCCGCACCGTGCCGGTGAGCCGCCGCTATTTGAAGTCGTTAAAAGAGGCGGTGGGGCTTTAAGGTTATTGCTTTACGCGGCAGGTTTTAATCCGGCAAAAGCGTCGCGGATTTCGGCCTCCGGGAGCGAGATGCCGATGAACACCAGCGTGCTCTCCGGCGTTTCGTCCGGCTGCCATTCGCGGTCCCAGTCGGCGCTGTAAAGGCGCTGCACGCCCTGGAACAGCAGGCGACAGGGCTGGTCTTCAATCCACAGCATTCCTTTGTAGCGGAGCAGGTTGTTGGCGAAGCCGGACAGCAGGTTTTCCATCACTGAAGAGACGGCGGACAGCGCAACCGGGTAGTCCAGCGTCACCACAATGGATGAGACTTCATTTTGCTGCGGGGCAATGCGGTGGAAGCGAGGTTTTGTCGCCACGACGTTTTCTTCCAGCATAAAGCCGCGGGTGTTAAACAGTAGCGGAAGATCGATATTGCCGTGCAGGATAGGGTACACAGGCGCGCGTGCGTTAATGCGCTGCAGGCGTTCAGTCAATGCAGCGGATTCACCGGCCACATCGGTTTTGGTCAGTAAAATACGATCGGCGTAGCCGATTTGCGACTGGGCGAGCGGGAACTGATCCAGCTGTGAATCGGCATGTACCGCGTCGACCAGGGCGATCACGCCGTCAAGCAGGTAGCGTTCGCAGATGATTTCATGGGCGAAAAAGGCCTGCAGGATAGGGCCAGGGTCGGCCATGCCGGTGCATTCGACGATGAGCCTGTCGAAGTGGATTTCACCTTTGTCCCGGCTATCAAGCAGATCCAGCAGGGCATCTTCCAGCTCGCTTGAGCGCGTGCAGCAAATACAGCCGTTGCTTAGGGTGGTAATGCGGGTGGCGCGGTCGCCAATCAGCTGACTGTCGATAGGCGTTTCGCCAAATTCATTTTCAATAACGGCAATCTTCTCGTCCTGCTGGGTATGCAGGATATGACGTAACAGGGTGGTTTTCCCTGCACCCAAAAAGCCGGTTAATACGGTTACTGCAATCGGTGTCATCGCGTCCTTCCTGTTAACAGCAGCGCATGCCGCCTTTACCGTCTCCGCCGTAGCGCGCCTGCTGGCGTTCACGGAAGAATTCTTTGTAGGTCATGGGCGGCTGATCCGGGTGGTTCGTCTGCATATGCAGCACGTAGGTATCATAGTCCGGAATGCCAACGAGCATTCTTGCCGCCTGGCCGAGGTACTTTTTTGCAGCACCTAAGTTATCAAACATTCGTCGCTCCTTTAGTGATTTAAGCCCCGCTAATGCGGGGCTGTCAGATGAAGCGATCAGTGTCCGGAAGAAATCTTAATGCCTTCTTTCGGCACCGGCTGGTAAGGCGTTTCTTTGTCCGTCGGCTGGTCGGATTTACGCGCCTCTTTCCAGGCCTTAATGCCGTAGAAAATAATGCTGTAAACCACCACCAGGAACAGAATGCTCAGGCCCGCGTTGGTGTAGTTATTGACGACAATGTGGTTCATGTTGGCGAGGTCTTGAGCCGTCAGATCTGCCCCACCGGCGGCGATACGCGCCTTATACTGGTTGGCCATGAAGAAGAAGCCTTCCATCTGCGGGTTGCTGCTAAACAGCTTCAGGCCCAGCGCCCAGGTGGTACAGATAAGCAGCCAGACCGCAGGCACCACGGTGACCCAAATGTACCGGGTACGTTTCATCTTCACCAGGACTACAGTGGCCAGCACTAATGCAACTGCCGCCAGCATCTGATTGGAGATGCCGAACAGCGGCCACAGGCTTTTCACGCCGCCCAGCGGATCGACCACGCCCTGATACAGCAGGTAGCCCCACAGGCCTACGCAGCCAGCGGTGCCGATGATACCGGCCACTAGCGAGTCGGTTTTCTTCAGGAACGGGATAAAGTTACCCAGCAGATCCTGCAGCATAAAGCGGCCAGAACGGGTGCCGGCATCCAGCGCAGTAAGAATAAACAGCGCTTCAAACAGGATCCCGAAGTGGTACCAGAAGCCCATGTCGGCGACCGGAACAATTTTGTGGAATACGTGCGCAATACCGACGGCAAGGGTAGGGGCACCGCCTGCGCGGTTGAGTACGGAAGGCTCACCGATATCTTTCGCCGTCTGCAGGATCTGCTCAGGCGAAATCACAAAGCCCCAGGAACTGACGGTGGCGGCCGCGTGCGCGGTCACTTCCTTCAGCTGCGCCATAATCATTGGCGCGTTTTCCCCGCCCAGCTCGTGCAGGTTTGGCATGGTAAAGCCCAGACCCGCCGGTGGCGTGTTCATCGCGAAGTACAGACCCGGCTCAATGATGGAAGCCGCTACCAGGGCCATAACGGCCACAAATGACTCCATCAGCATCGCGCCGTAGCCGATAAAGCGAGCATCGGTTTCACAGGCCAGCAGTTTTGGCGTGGTGCCGGACGCGATAAGCGCGTGGAAACCGGATACTGCGCCACAGGCAATGGTGATAAACAGGAACGGGAACAATGCACCTTTCCACAGCGGACCGGTACCATCCACGTATTGGGTAATCGCCGGCATTTTCAGCTCTGGATTGAGGATAACGATCCCAATCGCCAGGCCGACGATAACGCCGATTTTCAGGAAGGTCGCCAGGTAGTCGCGCGGGGCGAGGATCAGCCAGACCGGCAGCAGGGCGGAGACAAAGGCATAGCCGATGAGCGTAAAGGTAATGGTAGTGTCTTTAAAGGTCAGCGCCGGGCCCCAGTAAGGGTCGTGGGCAATCACACCCCCGAAGTAAATCGAGGCGACCAGCAACACAATCCCGATAACGGACACTTCACCGACCCGGCCCGGGCGAATAAAGCGCATATAAATGCCCATAAACAGGGCAATCGGCACCGTCGAGCAAACGGTAAAGACGCCCCACGGGCTTTCAGCCAGCGCTTTCACCACGATAAGAGCCAGCACGGCCAGGATAATTATCATGATCAGGAAGCAGCCAAACAGGGCAATCGTCCCCGGCACGGGCCCCATCTCTTCTTTGATCATCTCGCCAAGGGAAGCCCCGTTTCGGCGCGAGGAGATAAACAGCACCATAAAGTCCTGCACCGCCCCGGCCAGTACAACGCCTGCCAGTAGCCAGAGCACACCGGGCAGATAGCCCATCTGCGCCGCCAGCACCGGGCCGACCAGAGGCCCGGCTCCGGCTATCGCCGCGAAGTGGTGGCCAAACAGCACGTTGCGGTTGGTCGGGACATAGTTCAGTCCATCGTTATTGATCACCGCCGGTGTGGCGCGGGTAGGATCCAGCTTCATCACCTTCTGGGCGATATAAAGGCTGTAGTAGCGGTAAGCCACCAGATAGACCGACACCGAGGCGACGACGATCCACAGGGCGCTGATGTGTTCCCCCCGTCGCAGGGCGACGACGGCCAGACAGCAGGCCCCGATGATACCCAGAATCACCCAGGGTATATGTTTGAGAAATTTATTTTTATTCATAATTCATCCGTTTGTCAGCCCTGGCGTCATGCCTGTTCGCCGTCTCGCTGAACCTGGTTGTTGTAAAAGAAGGGCATAAAAATAGCCCAGCCATAGCGTGACGATTTTTGCTGCAAGAGAGGAAAAAGAGTGGCCGAGTGGTCGTATTCAGGAATAAGCGGTTGTGGGACAGGCTAAGCGGTTTTAACCAGCCGCTAACTCACTGAAAAGTGTGATTTAGATCCCATGATAAGCAGAGAGGATTTAATGATATAGCCGGGTTGGTTTCCATTGAGCTGAGCGTAAACTTCGCTATGGGCGTTGAAATAAATAACAGGATGGTATTTACAGAAATTAATGATCGTAACGTGTTATTACGACTGAATTGAAATTCCATTTCATGAACTTATTAATACATGAGGTGGTGTTAATTGTTTGGTATTTATTGTTTGTTCATTTTTTGCAAAGACAGGTTGTGGTATCTCAGGATGGCGGAAGTAAGCGTGCTGCCTGCCTTAAACTGAATGTATGTCAATGTATTATTAATGAATGTTTTTGTTATTAGCGTTTAAAAACATAAGGTTGCATAACTCTTTGTTGTTACATATTAATTGATGAGATTTATTATTTGTTTCTTAATTAAGCTGTTTAGCGTTGTGCAAATCGTGCTGGCAGACATAATACGCAGCAATGAAATTAATTTATGGCGATGCTTTTATGTCTTTATCTGAAAATAAACCGACTAAAACAAAAAGAAATGCGATATCCACAGCCTTGCCTTTGACAATGTTAATTACTCTGGCTATGCCGGCAGTCGCTGGCCCAGTGATCAATGTGGGTCCGTTAAATGAGTATATCTATTCCGGTAAAAACACCCTCGCCAAACGCATTTATAACTCCGGGG
>DWRP01000049.1:0-28881 GCA_018231245.1 Gorgopas trochilus
TTTATTTTTACCTTCGCCACGCAGCTTGCGAATTTCACTGCGCATTTTCTCCATCTCAAGCTCGTTCTTTAATTCGCGACGGGCTTTCTCATAGCTGTAGTCCTGCTCGACCATCTCTTTAATATGGGTTTGCATATCAGCTGCATCAGATACCGGTTTGATTTCAGGCTGCGTTGAAGCAAGCGAGAGATTATCAATAACCTTTGATACAGAAGTTTGAGAATTAGGCTGATCCGGAGAAGGCATAGCCGTTGTCGGTGCGGCTAGAGCCATCCCAACGCATAATGGAATTAAGCAACCCGCTACCGTTAATTTTAACCTTTGCATACCAGTCCTCCAGAAACCTTTATTCCATTTTTCAGTGTTTCAATTTTATTAACTAAAAACGCATCTTTATAAGCCTGCTTATACAGCAGGGTTTGTAAATTTAGCTCATTCATCATATCAAGAACATGTGATGAACTGGATTGCGTTGTCATTTCCCAACTTCCGGATAGCATATCGTAGCGCTTGACACTACCCACCAGCGTCTTTTCAAGATCGGCGACTTTTGAATTCGGTGCGCTCTTAATAACCAACAACTCATCGGTATTTTTTGAACTTCCACCTTTTCCTCTTTTAACCAGAGAGTTATAGGTATTTACATAGCTCATAATATCATTGCATGAATAAAGGCCCAGATCTTTACTTCCAGACTTATATGCAGCAAGGATCTTGTTTCCAGTCATTTTGGAATCGAGATTCGAATACTCCAGGTCAAACTTCTCATTTTTTCCTTTTTTAGCAATCGGTACGGATGCCTTGTAAGGCTTGTCCCAAAAAATGAGCTCCGGCTGAGTCAGAAGTGCATCTTTGTCAAGTTTCAAATTCAGATTGCATTTTTTGTTATCACAGCTAAAGCTTCGAGATTCAAGACTCATCAGCGAATCAATAGGGTAAATACCCTTTCGAATTTCGCCTAACACCGCGATCGCTTTATCAAAATCCGCTCCAGATAAGGATTTTGCATAGTAGTCCTTAACCGAAGCGATATTGCTTTGCCTCTCCTGAATTTCTCTCTGCTTTTGTTCAGCCTGCTGATCGGCAGGAATTTTAACAAAGTAATACCAGCCACCGCTGCCGCCCGCAGCACACAGCACGATAAGAACAAGTGCAATGATGATGATATTTAATGCACCACCGCCGCCATTCTTATTTTTCCAGAAATAAACATTTTCTAGCATAGGTTATCCTGCTACCCAAAAATGAAGCGCTAAGGCCAGCACCATTAACAATATGATGCCCCCTATAAAGATACTGCTAATAAAGAAACGTCGACGACGCTTCAGGAAGACCTGTCGCGCCTTGCATCTCTCAATTACCGCGTCAATTTGCAACTCTGTTAATGGCGTAACTTCCAGGTTGGCATAGGTATTACCGTGATTTATCAACTCGCTAAATAACATACGGTCAACAAAGCAATCCGTTCCGCCAACAATACGACCATTACTAACAATCAGAAGATAGGTTGAATTATCATCTTCATGTGCAAAATAGATTCCATCGCCATAGAGTTCTTTAACATAAATGGCAAAAGGCTCATATAGGGTTGAAATCTTACTGCTGTATCCTGTTGCAGCCTTGCCATCGCCATCCCGATATTGGAGCTTTCGGTTTCCCTTTATCATCCCGCGGAAGAGGGCCTGCGTTGCAGGCTCCAGCTCCGTAAGATTGGCAGGTTCCCAATATAGTTCTGTCAGAATGTTATTGCTTTTTAGCACTTCGTTCATTGTTCCTCCGGTCATTAGCGGGAGGTCAATGGCTGACGATAATAGTCAATCCCTACGGCCATAACTACTGTGGCAGTGTCATTACTATCCTTGCTCTCAGCGCCTAATACCTGGAAGCCAAGTCCACCTTTCTCTTCTTTCACATCGTATTTAGCCACAATAAGCAAATCGCCAGGCATAATGATCGAGGAGTTGAAAGATTCCGTCGTGCTTACATTAGGTAATTGCACATCATCAAACGTTTCAATAGATTCCAGATAGCGCTTCGTGAAGCCGCTTACAACTTCAATTCGGCCATCTGACAGCACGCGCGGCGTAAGAATAAAGCTCGTACTGGTGACCATCTCAGACGTTTCGACAGCAATACTCACTTCACCATTGTCATCCGTGGTACGTGTACGACTGGAAACATAGTATTGTGATTTCGTCATGTTCAGCGGTACCGGCATGTTATTACGCGTAATAAATGAACCGCTTTGAAGAGAACGACTACCCGTTAGCTGATAAAGGGCATCTAAACCACCGTTGATATCTAAGTGGCTATTTTTCCACCCAGCAGATACGCCACCGCTTAGTGAACTCAGCATGCTGGACGTCAGCGTTGTGGTATTGTGCGCATCTGAAAACTTCAGATCGATTCCACCGCCGATTTCTTTCAATTTAGTTTTATCCAACGTGAAGATTTTATACGTCACGATAAACTGGCGGCTGTTGTCCGCTTTATATCGGTCCAGCGCCTGGCTCAGCGCTTCGTACTCTGACGGACGCGCGTTGACCATCAGTACTGCGCTGTCTTTAAACAAGTTATAGTTGCCGGATGAAACGTAGTTTTTCGCCATATCTTCTACGTCATCCCAGAAGGAGGACTCAAACTTCGTTTCAGATTTTCCGGTCAGGCCGCCGCCCGACGTTGCTTCGTTTCCGGAAAGATCGAGCGTGGTTTCTGATTTGTTATTCTCTCCATAGAAATCAAGCTTGATGGCGTAGGATTCAAATACATTCACCTTGAGCACGCTGTTATCATCCAGCTTTGGGCTTACATCATAGAGCGCAGCGATGTAGGTCATGAACTCTTCGAACGTACCATCAAACTTGACTGAATGTGGAATATCCCAATCTTCCGCACCTTTGGCTGCCCCCGCCGCCCCTAAAGGCGTGGTGTTGATGCGATAGCTGACGCCGGTCTGTGCAGATACCGCTTCAAGAATTGTGGCCAGTGTCGTCGGCTCGTAGGAGGCGATTTTCACATGCTTTTCCATAATTCGCTGCTGCTCAATGCTGTATTTGACCTGTTTACCCAAAAAGGCGCCATCATACTTAATGTACGGTTTAGTCTTGGCAGACTCCTGCGATGTCACCGTCGGCATTTGTTCTTTCAAGGCATTTTCGGCGTCATATTTTTTGTCAAAATCGCTTACACAGCCCTGTAAAATGAACGTGACGAGAAGAACTCCTGCTTTAATTTTCATTGGTATATCCATTACATTTCATCGATCACAATGACGCGATTCTTTTGATAGTTTTTCACTACCAGACCATAATTTTCGGCAAAGAAGAGCTCTCCTAGCGCCTGGAAGATCTCATCATCGGAATTGCCATTAATCGTTATAGCGCTATATACAACAAAATCTTTCTTACTGTTCCAGAACAGTTTGTAGCCGCTACCGTTTACCCAGCTTTTAATACTTTCGCTGAGCAGTTGATTCTCATGAATCACCAAAGGTTTCACATTACTTTTTGCAATCATATCTGTCGTTGGCGCAAAAGGATTAACCCCACTTGTTTTCGTCGGGTTTGCCACACCGTTAGGCTGAGTAACGGGTGTATTATTCATTACCGCTAATGCATCAACTGACATCAATAAAACCATGCCACCCAAACCATAACGCCAGTATCTTACCATTCCATCAACCATACTAAACTCCATGTACTTTACTTATTGATACACATAGCTATCTAATAAATCCGCAGGGGTTCCGCTTTGAGGAACAGTGCTGCACCACCTCGTCACCGTATATGCAATACCTCTTGGATTGATAATGTTTTTACCTTCTCCAGTGTCCGGATCAAACATTCCCATTGTTGCGCTCATAATCCAGATATACTTGCTATTTTCATACCTCAAATGCTCTGCGGCATTACGTGACGCTGATGATTGTCCATGGTCTAAATTTTGTTCTGCAAAATTAATCTGGACCGTCACCCCGCCCAATTGTCCAACATGAATATTGTTACTCAACAATGTACGAGTGGTACTCGGATCATCAGTCAGGATCGACTCATTTAACTTATAAGCAGACACCGATGAAATGGCCGCGCTGAGTCTCGGGAAAAGATAGCGCTTAATTTCAATTTTTTTAACTTCACCATCACCGTCTGTAATAGGCTCACCTTTACTATCTCGCAGGACAATACTCTGCTTGACCATTGGGCATGTTTGTACCGGAAAACGAATGCCGTACATTTCAGTACCCACTTTCCCATCATCATATTCTGGATGATAATCATCTGTCGCTGGGTCCATATCTCTAAAATGGTTAGCCACATAGTCCACAACCGGCGGAGTAACCAATTCGTACGCATCCCATGTTGTCCAGAGATAGCTTGTTGTGAACTCCTCATGTGAGTCTGTCTTATTGGGATCGTTTGCCTGAGCTACCATGTTTTGGTCGTCAATAGCCAACTCACCGGTAAAAGTTAGCGAGTTATCATTGGGGTCGACATATGTTATGCGTTCTGGCGAATCGACTGAAGGATACAGCGAACCATTCCAACGCTTAAAGAGATAGACACGGCGAGACGTATTTTCCATCACCACGTTACTCGCCATCGTCCCCAATTTCTGCGATGCCGGATCGTCTTTATCGGCCATGTTCAGCGCGACAACTTTGTCCTCTCCGTGATCCCCGATACCCTCATTGTTTTCAAGACACATCGTCACTTTTGATTCGTTGGCATTCCAGCAAAGGCTGGCGCCACCACCGGAACCACCGCTGCCATTCGGATCGTTATCACTCATGTTAAATGAGAAGCGTACGCCGAACTGATCTGAAGCATAATTGTTCAACGTCCCAATATTGTTGGCGACATCAGCAAATTCTACCGGTGAATTAACATCATTCTTGTGCATAACGACCTGCCAGTTAGCCGATGAACTGGCCCGATGCACTACAACCGCGCTGGAGATTGCCAGGCGGGCATTGGCTAGCGCCCTACTTAGCGAAGGATAATACTCGGCAAACGTTAAATTTTCTTTTTTAGTATCGCTTTTAAACGCAACAATAATATCAAGGCGATTTACAGCAAATTTATCCGTTGTGCTGGAGCTTCCACCGCTCGTCGAGCTGTCGTCAGGGGCATAAAAACCGACCCGGTTAATTTTGGCATTATTGTTTTTTGCCACGTTGCTGAGCTGACAGGGCAGATATCCCTTGCCAAACTCATACTCAGACTTCAGCGCGGACTTGCATGATTTGCTTATAAAATTAAAGCGCTGTTGGTTGACGGGATCATTTCCATCGCCCCAAAGATAATAATTAGACGTGTTCCCCGTATCTTTATCATTAGGTTTGTTCTCAATACGTCGATGATACGCACTATATTTACTATCACTCAAATACAGCGGGTTGCCATCTTCGGTTGCATCAGCGTCCAGCGTAAATGCAACTATTCCCTTCATTTCCTGAACTAATGCTGAAGAAACATTTTCGCGAGCAGTGCGGTCGGCTTCCTTTCTGGCGTACACCGCGTAGAAAGTCAAGACAACACCCGAAATTGCCAGAACTATTATCATTTCCAGTAGCGTAAAACCGGAATCCTTGCGCGGCCTAATCATATTCATTCCAGTGACAAAACATAATATCCGCCCCTAATGGGACGGATATAGAGATACATTAAATATTAACGGCTACCTAACACGATAACGTTGTCAGTACCAGCATTGCCACAAGTACCAACGATAGAAGCTGCATTCAGCTTATCTTCAGTCAGAGTTTTCAGAACGTTTGTATCCGTTTTACCATCCAGTTCAGTTGGTAAACCGGTTACCTGGACACCAGTTTTACCAGAAACAACACCTACGTAGTCCCATTTGCTACCAATCTGAGAGATGAAGTTACGGCAGGTTTCAGAATCCACGCCGTTAACCAGAACGTAGAACGCCTTGTTACCGCTTGCGGAAGCGGAACTCTTAACGCCACCGATCTGGAATGGGTCGTTAGAGAAGCTGTTGAATGCTTCATCTTTAGATACTTTACCCATAGCAACCAGCATCTCGATTGCGCCACTGGTGCTTCCTGCGCCAGTACCAATATCAGTTTTGGTCTTGCCATAGGCGGACTGATCTGCTGGATATTCACCCGCATCTTTATATGCTTCTTCCATCGCAGTACGCACGGAGTTGGTATAGTTGATGGTGTCAGTAATATCCTGAGAAGTGAACGCACGCTGAGCCAGAATTACAACGCCCGCTGCAATAACACCGATGATGCCCAGTACGATGATGATTTCAAGCAGGGTTACACCACGCTGCTTTTTCATTTCTTTGAATTTGGCCACCTTGCGAGCGACATTTCCCTTTAAATCTAAAGTCATAGTACTCATCTTTTTTTCCTTAAAAATAATTATTGTGGGAACATATTCACCACAGGGCGAGAGTATATAGATGAGATTTATATTCAGACAATAGCAATCCGAAACCCCTAAATGAATTAGGAATTTATTCATATATGAAAACTAATTAATCTGGGAAACACATCCATATAATGGATAATATTAACCCTCAGCTTTACTCATAGCTAAAATGAAAGCAATGATGGAAATCTGTTGCAATAAATATATACCATTTTCATTCAAAAGGAAACGAAATATTTCAAATTGCTACTCTGGGAAATAAATGATGAATCGATAGGTTTAATAGGAATATGGCAGAAGGGAAATAATAGATATTTAGAATATTAATAATAGCGCATGAAACATGCACCCCATCAATTAAAACGATGAACCGATGCATTTTGCTATCGGTTCATCGTTTTACTTACTACCTTATTATGCAGCTTTAACTGCATCCGCGATGCGGTGCGCTAATTCCGTTACCTGCGCTTCGTCTTCACCTTCAACCATGACGCGGATAAGAGGCTCCGTGCCTGACTTACGCAGCAGAACGCGCCCGCGCGAGCCCAGCGTTGCTTCGACATCCGTCATCACCGCCTTCACATTCGCATCTTCCAGCGGATCGCCCTTACCTGCGGTAAAGCGCACGTTGACCAGAATCTGCGGGAACATTTTCATGCCGCTGCACAGATCGTGCAGGCTCATGTGGTTGCGCGCCATCGCTGCGACAACCTGAAGGCCCGCCACGATGCCATCACCGGTGGTGGTTTTGTCGAGCAGGATCACGTGGCCGGAGTTTTCCGCGCCGATGCGCCAGCCCTTCTCCTGCAGTTTTTCAAGCACGTAGCGGTCACCTACCTTCGCGCGCACAAACGGAATGCCAAGCTGCTTCAGCGCCAGCTCAAGCCCCATGTTGCTCATCAGCGTGCCGACAGCACCGCCGCGCAGCTGGCCCTGGCGCAGGCCTTCACGCGCGATGATATAGAGGATCTGATCGCCATCGACCTTATTCCCTTCATGGTCAACCATGATCACGCGGTCGCCGTCGCCGTCCAGCGCAATCCCAAGATCGGCTTTTTCCGCCAGCACGCGCGCCTGCAGTGCACGAACGTCTGTTGCGCCCACTTCTTCATTGATATTCAGGCCATCCGGCTCGCAGCCAATGGTGATCACTTTCGCTCCCAGCTCGCGGAATACGTTAGGGGCAATGTGGTAGGTTGCGCCGTTTGCGCAGTCCACCACAATTTTCAGGTGGGCCAGGCTCAGCTCGTTCGGGAAAGTCCCTTTGCAAAATTCAATATAGCGGCCTGCCGCATCGACGATACGGTTGGCTTTTCCGAGCTCGGCGGAGTCCACGCAAGTGATCTCTTTTTCCATCTCGGCCTCAATGGCCTCTTCAACGTCATCCGGCAGCTTGGTGCCGTCGATGGAGAAGAATTTGATGCCGTTATCGTAGAAGGGGTTATGAGATGCAGAAATAACAATTCCCGCTTCCGCGCGGAAAGTGCGCGTCAGATACGCCACGGCAGGCGTTGGCATTGGGCCGGTAAACGAAGCGGAAAGGCCTGCCGCGGCCAAGCCCGCTTCCAGCGCGGACTCCAGCATATAGCCCGAAATACGGGTATCTTTACCAATGATAATCTTACGCGAACCGTGACGTGCCAGCACCTTGCCCGCCGCCCAGCCAAGCTTCAGAACGAAATCAGGGGTGATCGGAGCATCGCCTACGCGCCCACGGATACCATCGGTACCAAAATATTTACGATTACTCATAGCGTTTGTTTTCCTTCGCTGCCAGCGTGGCTTCCACCACGCGCATGGCTTCTACTGTTTCTTTGACGTCATGGACACGGATAATGTGCGCACCCTGCATCGCTGCAATCACCGCACAGGCCAGACTCCCGCTCAGGCGCTCGGCTGGCCCTACGTTCAGCAACTGCCCAATCATCGACTTTCTCGACATTCCCACCAATAGCGGCATGCCGAAGTGATGAAACTCGGATAAGCGTGCAAGTAGCTCATAGTTATGAGACAGATTTTTACCGAAACCGAATCCCGGGTCGAGCAGCAATTTCTCTTTTGCGATGCCTGCACGCTCGCAGCGCGCGATATGCTCACTAAAGAAGCGATTTACGTCGTCGTAGACGTCCGCGTACTTTGGCGCTTCCTGCATCGTTTTCGGCTGCCCCTGCATGTGCATCAGGCAAACCGGCAGTCCTGTTTCCGCTGCAGCCTCGAGCGCGCCCGGTTCGGTTAGGGAGCGAACGTCATTGATAATGTGAGCACCCACTCTCGCCACTTCACGAATCACTTCAGGCTTGGACGTATCGACAGAGATCCACACCTCAAAACGCTGCGCGATAGCTTCCACCACCGGTACCACGCGAGCCAGCTCCTCTTCCACAGAAACATCCGCCGCGCCAGGACGCGTTGATTCCCCACCAACATCAATAATGGTGGCACCCGCGTTAATCATTAAATTGGCATGCTTAACTGCCTCAATGAGCGTGTTGTGCGTACCGCCGTCAGAAAAGGAGTCTGGCGTGACGTTCAGGATACCCATCACATGGGGATGTGAGAGGTCGAGATGCGAATCCTGGGCGAATAGTTTCATTGCTAAATCCCTGGTAATAGTAAGGCTTTATAGAAAAGAAAAACCCCGGAGCAAGCTCCAGGGTTTGAGGTACAGACAAACGCTTCAACAGCAGTGGCTTACTTGTCGCCCAACTGTTCTGACATGGTGTTACCCGGGTTTGGCGTACGCGGTTCATCGACCGGACGCGGTGCACGCGGGGTGCCATTGTTGTCAGAATTGTTGGAAGCGCCTGGATCTTCCCAGCCTGCTGGCGGACGCACTTCGCGGCGGGCCATCAGGTCGTCAATCTGCGGAGCATCGATGGTCTCATACTTCATGAGCGCATCTTTCATGGAATGCAGAATGTCCATGTTGTCGTTCAGGATCTGACGAGCGCGAGCGTAGTTACGTTCAATCAGCGCTTTCACTTCCTGGTCGATGATGCGTGCAGTCTCATCGGACATGTGCTTCGCTTTCGCCACAGAGCGGCCCAGGAATACCTCACCCTCTTCCTCTGCATACAGCAGCGGACCGAGTTTGTCGGAGAAGCCCCATTGGGTCACCATGTTGCGCGCCAGGTTTGTCGCCACTTTAATATCGTTGGACGCACCGGTCGAAACATGTTCCACACCGTAGATAATCTCTTCGGCCAGACGACCGCCGTACAGGGTTGAAATCTGGCTTTCCAGCTTCTGACGGCTGGCGCTAATCGCATCACCTTCCGGCAGGAAGAACGTTACGCCCAGCGCGCGACCGCGCGGAATAATCGTCACTTTATGCACCGGATCGTGTTCCGGTACCAGGCGACCAATAATCGCGTGACCCGCTTCGTGGTAAGCCGTGGACTCTTTCTGCGCTTCCGTCATCACCATGGAGCGACGTTCCGCACCCATCATGATTTTGTCTTTCGCTTTTTCGAACTCGACCATGGACACGACGCGCTTGTTGCCACGAGCAGCAAACAGCGCCGCTTCGTTGACCAGGTTAGCCAGGTCAGCACCGGAGAAGCCCGGCGTACCGCGCGCAATGATTGCCGCATCGATGTCCGGAGACAGCGGTACGCGACGCATATGGACTTTCAGAATCTGTTCACGACCGCGAACATCCGGCAGACCAACCACAACCTGACGGTCAAAACGGCCCGGACGCAGCAGCGCCGGGTCAAGCACGTCAGGACGGTTAGTCGCGGCGATAACGATAATACCTTCGTTACCTTCGAAGCCATCCATCTCAACCAGCATCTGGTTCAGCGTCTGTTCACGCTCATCGTGACCACCGCCCAAGCCTGCGCCACGCTGGCGGCCTACGGCGTCGATTTCATCGATGAAGATAATGCACGGCGCTGCCTTTTTGGCCTGCTCGAACATGTCACGCACGCGTGATGCGCCGACACCCACGAACATTTCAACGAAGTCAGAACCTGAAATAGTAAAGAACGGCACCTTCGCTTCACCCGCAATGGCTTTCGCCAGCAGGGTTTTACCGGTACCCGGAGGGCCAACCATCAGCACGCCTTTCGGGATCTTACCGCCCAGCTTCTGGAAACGGCTCGGCTCGCGCAAGTATTCAACCAGTTCAGCAACCTCTTCTTTCGCTTCGTCACAGCCTGCGACGTCAGCAAAGGTGGTTTTGATCTGGTCTTCCGTAAGCATGCGCGCCTTGCTCTTACCGAACGACATGGCGCCTTTGCCACCGCCGCCCTGCATCTGGCGCATAAAGAAGATCCAAACGCCGATAAGCAGCAGCATCGGGAACCAAGAAATGAAGATTGAAGCCAGCAGGCTTGGTTCTTCTGGCGGCTCACCGACCACTTTGACGTTTTTAGTCAGCAGGTTATCAAGCAGCTTAGGATCGTTCACCGGAATGTAGGTCGTGTAACGGTTACTATCTTTCTTGGTAACGTTAATCTCACGTCCGTTGATACGCGCTTCGCGAACCTGGTCCTGATTGACCTCTTGCAGGAAGGTAGAATAATCCACCTTGCGGCCATTCGACTCGCTGGGCCCAAAGCTCTGGAATACTGACATAAGCACAACGGCAATGACCAGCCAGAGTATTAGGTTTTTCGCCATGTCACTCAAGGGATTAACCTCATATTACAACTGTGTTAAAAACAGCGTCAGGATACGCTATATCCAGTGTCATTCAAGCTTTCGTTTGAAATCTGCCGGTTATGGTTTACGCCCGGTCGCTACAATATACACTTCACGAGAACGAGCCCGGGAAGAGTCCGGCTTACGAACTTTGACCTTCGTAAACAGGGAGCGAATTTCCTTTAGATACTCCTCGAAACCTTCGCCCTGGAACACCTTCACTACAAAACTACCACCTGGCGCCAGTACATCTCGACACATTTCTAACGCCAATTCCACCAGATACATGGCGCGGGGGATATCCACCGCCGGTGTTCCGCACATATTTGGCGCCATATCGGACATGACAACCTGAACTTTATTGTCACCCACGCGATCGAGTAACGCTTTCAGCACTAATTCATCACGAAAATCGCCCTGAAGGAAGTCAACGCCAACGATAGGATCCATTGGTAGAAGATCGCATGCGATGATACGCCCCGCTCCGCCAATTTGCGTCACTGCGTACTGGGACCATCCTCCGGGTGCTGCGCCAAGGTCAACAACCGTCATCCCCGGTTTAAAAAGTTTGTCACTTTGCTGTATTTCATCAAGTTTAAACCAGGCACGGGAACGTAACCCCTTTTTCTGCGCCTGTTGAACATATTTATCGCTAAAGTGTTCCTGAAGCCAGCGGCTGGAGCTGGCAGAACGCTTTTTACCTGTCATTTAACATTTCCGTCCTGGTTCATCGTTGCTTGCCTGTGACGTAAATTTCTACGCAGCTATTTGGCGATATAAGGGAGATGGCGGTAGAATGAACCGTTTTCAATCCCAACGTAAGCAAAAATATACGATGAATCTGAGTACTAAACAAAAACAGCACCTTAAAGGTCTGGCACATCCGCTCAAGCCTGTAGTCATGCTTGGCAACAATGGTTTGACCGAAGGGGTGCTCGCCGAGATTGAACAAGCGCTGGAACACCACGAGCTGATCAAGGTGAAAATCGCCTCTGAAGACAGAGACACTAAAAACCTGATCGTTGAAGCCATCGTGCGCGAAACCGGTGCCTGTAACGTACAGGTCATCGGTAAAACGCTGGTGCTCTACCGCCCATCTAAAGAGCGTAAAATCTCGCTGCCTCGCTAAGGATATCCTGAATTAAACACGTTTTCTGTGTAAAACGAGGGGTTTTCTTTAGCAGGGGAGCAAAATGCCATGCTCCTTGAGTTGATAAAAGGCCGCTACGCGGCCTTTTTCCTTTCTTTACAATGTATCAACATCTTAGCAGAGAGGCGAATTACAGGTACTCAACCTTGATAATTTCGTACTCCACTTCGCCACCGGGCGTGCGGATGATAACAACATCGTCTTGTTCTTTGCCGATCAGGCCACGCGCAATCGGGGAGTTCACCGAGATCAGGTTCTGCTTAAAGTCAGCCTCATCATCACCCACGATGCGGTAGGTTTGCTCTTCGTCATTGTCTAAATTCAGCACGCTGACGGTCGAACCGAAGATCACGCGACCATTGTTCGGCATTTTGGTGATATCGATAACCTGCGCATTGGACAGTTTTGCTTCGATATCCTTGATACGTCCTTCGCAGAAACCCTGCTGCTCGCGCGCAGCGTGGTACTCAGCGTTCTCTTTCAGGTCGCCATGCTCGCGCGCATCCGCAATAGCGGCGATGATTTCAGGGCGACGTACGGATTTCAAAAAATCCAGCTCTTCGCGCAGTTTTTCGGCACCACGTAAGGTCATCGGAATAGCTTGCATTTGTTATACCTCTTGAACATTCCTGTTGGGAGCAGCATCACCTGCTCCGGCCCCTGTTCCCACGTACATCGAACCATGAGCGGGCCAGAAGCAAAAAGAAAACCGACCCGGGAGCAAAGCCCCAGGTCAGCAGCAATTTTTCAATTTGATACGCATTTTACCGCGAAGTTCACTATGGGTCATCGTTTACTTTGCAGTGCCATGCACCGTAGTATGACGGTTTGTTTTCGGGTTGTTAGCGCGAGACTATGCGATTTTCCAGCTTTATCATCGGATTGACTACCAGTATCACATTCACCGTTCAGGCTGCGAATGTTGATGAGTATATAAATCAGCTGCCCGCCGGCGCAAACCTCGCCCTCATGATGCAGAAGGTCGGCGCGCAGGCTCCGGAGATTGACTATCACAGTCAACAGATGGCCCTGCCTGCCAGTACTCAGAAGGTGATCACCGCGCTCGCCGCCCTGCTCCAGCTCGGGCCCGACTTTCGTTTTACCACCACCCTAGAGACCAAAGGCAGCGTCGACGGCGGTGAGCTGAAAGGCGATCTTATCGCCCGATTCGGCGGCGATCCTACCTTTAAGCGGCAGGATATCCGCAACATGGTAGCGGTGCTGAAGAAATCTGGCGTGCAGAGGATCGAGGGCAACGTGCTGATCGACACCTCTATCTTCGCCAGCCACGATAAGGCCCCCGGCTGGCCGTGGAACGACTTGACGCAGTGCTTTAGCGCACCGCCAGCCGCGGCTATCGTTGACCGTAACTGCTTCTCCGTTTCGCTTTACAGCGCGCCGAAACCGAACGATCCGGCGTTTATTCGCGTGGCCTCCTATTACCCCGTCACGATGTTTAGCCAGGTACGCACGTTGGCGAAAGGCTCGCCTGACGCACAGTACTGCGAGCTGGACGTGGTGCCAGGCGATCTCAACCGCTACACGCTCACGGGCTGCCTGACGCAGCGCGCCGACCCGCTGCCGCTGGCCTTTGCCATCCAGGACGGCGCGGGCTATGCCGGGGCCATACTGAAAGACGAGCTGAAGCAGGCGGGGATTACCTACTCCGGCTCGCTGCTGCGCCAGACGCAGGTGAATGAGCCGGGCACGGTGATCGCGTCTAAGCAGTCCGCGCCCCTGCACGATCTGCTTAGGATTATGCTGAAAAAATCGGACAACATGATTGCCGATACGGTGTTTCGCATGGTTGGCCACGCGCGCTTTGGCGTTCAGGGTACATGGCGCGCAGGATCGGATGCCGTTCGCCAGATCCTGCGCCAGCAGGCGGGGATCGATCTTGGCAATACGATTGCCGTCGATGGTTCCGGGCTGTCTCGCCATAATCTGATCTCTCCGGCCACCATGATGCAGGTGCTTCAGTACATTGCACAGCACGACACTGAACTAAACTTTATTTCGATGCTGCCGCTTGCCGGGCATGACGGTTCGCTTCAGTATCGTGCCGGGCTTCACGCTGCGGGCGTTGATGGCAAAGTCTCTGCGAAGACCGGCTCGCTGCAGGGCGTATATAACCTTGCGGGCTTTATTACCACGGCCAGCGGACAACGCATGGCGTTCGTGCAGTATCTTTCCGGCTATGCGGTCGAACCGGCCGACCAGCGCAATCGTCGTATTCCGCTGGTCCGTTTCGAAAGCAGGCTTTACAAGGACATCTACCAGAACAACTAGCGATGAAACTGCTCATAGTTGAAGACGATCTGTTACTACAGGAAGGGCTCGCGCTGGCCCTCGCCAACGAAGGATATGCCCTCGACTGTGCTGCCACGGCGGCAGAGGCGGATTCGCTGATCCAAAGCGGCGAGTACAGCCTGGTGATCCTTGATTTAGGCCTGCCGGATAAAGATGGCGCCACGCTGCTTAGCCAGTGGCGTCGACGCGGTATTGAAAATCCTGTGCTGATCCTCACGGCGCGCGACGCCATTGAAGACCGCATTAACGGCCTCGATTCCGGCGCGGACGATTACCTGGTGAAGCCGTTCGCCCTGGCCGAGCTGCAGGCACGCGTGCGCGCGCTGATCCGCCGCTATCAGGGACATAGCGACAACCTGGTCACTGACGGCGATATCACGCTGAACCTGCAAACCCAGCAGGTGTTACGCCAATCCCAGCCTGTTGAAGTCACGCCAAAAGAGTTCGCCCTGCTCACGAGGCTTATCATGCGCAGCGGGCAAACGGTGCACCGTGAGACCTTGCAGCAGGACATTTACTCCTGGCAGGACGATCCGGGCTCAAACACGCTTGAAGTGCATATCCATAACCTGCGCCGTAAGCTCGGCAAAGACAGGATTAAAACCGTGCGCGGCGTGGGCTATCGGCTGGAGAGCCAAAAATGAACAGCATGCGTCGGCGATTAATGGTTTTGCTGGCGGTCATTCTTCTCTTTTTCCAGCTGATAAGCGTGATCTGGCTCTGGCATGAAAGCCGCGAGCAAATTGGCTTCCTGGTGAACGAAACGCTGTCGGCCAAGGCACGCAACAATCACGTCGAAAAAGAGATCCGCGAAGCTATTGCCTCGCTGCTGGTCCCGTCGCTGGTGATGGTTGGCTTTACGCTTCTTTTTTCATTCTGGGCGGTAAGCTGGATTATCCGTCCGCTTAACAAGCTGCGCGCCAGCCTGGCGAACCGCTCGGCTGATAACCTGACGCCCCTCCCCATGTACTCCGATATGGAAGAGATAGGCGCGGTGACTACGTCCCTGAACCAGCTTCTCGCGAGGCTTGACCACACCATTCAACAGGAACGCCTCTTCACGGCAGATGCCGCCCACGAGCTGCGAACGCCTCTGGCGGGCATCCGCCTGCACCTGGAGATTATGGCTCAGTCAGGAGCGCCGCAGGCCGCGCCGCTAGTCAATCGTATCGATCAGCTCATGCACACCGTTGAGCAGCTGCTGATGCTTGCCCGCGCCGGGCAGGCGATGGCAAGCGGACATTACGATACCGTCAACTGGAGCGACGACATTATCGCGCCGCTAGGCCTTGGGCACGAAGCCAAAGAACATACGGTGATTTGGCCGGCGAAAAGTCCGCTAACGGTTCAGGGAGACCCCGTCCTGCTGCGGCTGATGCTGAGAAATTTACTGGAAAATGCGGTTCGCTATAGCCCTGAAGGCACGAAAATTGAAGTAACGTTAACGGAACAGGGTGACGGCACCCAAATCAGCGTTATCGATCAGGGGCCGGGTATTGAGGAAACACATCGGCAAAACATTACCGAGCCTTTCAGGCGTCTCGATCAGCGATATGGCGGAAGCGGACTGGGGCTGAGCATTGTGCAACGTATCGTTCAGCTTCACCACGGCAAGCTGACCTTAGAAAATGGCGAAGAGGGCGGTTTGATAGCCTGCTGCTGGTTCCCCCATTCGCTTGGCTAAACCGGCCCCTCGCCGACGCACGTTATTGTGGAATGACCTGTAGTTCAGCCAGCCCTATACCGATCATTCGGCCAGCTGTGTCATACGGAGTCCAGCTCCCCTCCTGCTTATCCAGCTGGGGATGTGGGGGGGTTATCGTGATAACGTTGTCATTAGCACTATCGAAATGCGTCTCAACGGTCGACAGCGCGTCGCCAAGTATAATCGTGCGCACTTCACTTCCTGCTCTTATGGTGATGGGCTTTCCGCTGTTTTCTCCATACGCCTTAGCCTTTATGCGCAGAGTAAATCGGGACGGCAAGGGTTTGACGTATTCAATCCTCACATCCGACGCAGTTAACGAGTTTGACCATCTGCCCCAACGCTCGGTGCGGGAAAGCCCCTCGATACTCTTCACATACCCTGGTTTCCCAATAAGAGCGAAATTTATCATCGGAGCATCATACTGCATGTTTTCATCGCGACGCATGGAAAGGGCGATGGCATGCTCTTTCTCCTTATCCAGGCCAGCAGTGAAGAGCTGAAACGCCGACGTTATCGGTGCATTGCCTACAGGATGAATGTCAACCCTTCCCCCTTTTTGTCCCTGCGCCAGACACCACTGCGTCGAGCGGGCAAACGCGGATTGCCGGTCTCCGAGCCAGGAGAGCACATAGCAGCGATCGACCCAAACAAAATGCTCGCCCTGTTCCATAACCAAATAGTCAGCGCGCAGGTCAGAGTAATGAGGAACGAGCGGGTATACCCGTTCATTGCTTACCCTGAGCATGATGGGGAACACATAGTCCGTGGCATTAAAGACCAAACGCTCACGTTGCGGATCGAGTTCGTACCCTCCATCAATCTTAGGTATATCCCAAAGCGCAATGATGTTGGGCTGCCATTCCTGTAGTTTTTCGCTAAACGAATCAAATAGCGCCGACATTGACTTCTGCGATAAAGAGCTGCGTCCTAACCCAATTTCCCCTGGCCCACCCAGCATCTCGAGCACCGTTGCGCCATTATCCAGCGAACTGCGTTTTGCCGAATAGTCATTGCTTGTCTCTCCACTGCCCTTAAAAATCGCAAAAAGATTCTGCCTGTCGCCGATGTTTTCAGGAAGATAAACCGCCGCATCGTTTGACATCGAGAGATGATCGGAACTGACGACCACGATCGTATTATCTGCCCATGGGGACGTTTTTATGCGATGAATGAGCCGACTGATCACCTCCTGACTGCAGGCAATAGCGGCCAGGGAAGCGTTATTCTTTCCTTCCTTTTCATAGGTTGTGTGCTGGCATTGTTTGGAAATAAAGCCCTCAGGCGGGTGAGTATCTACCGTCAGCGCAAAGAGAGAAAAACGCTCTTTCTTCCCTGAGAGTTCGACAAATTTATCCCATACGGCATCCATCAGGGTATCGTCGTAAAGGCCCCACTGATGCCGGTAACCTTCTGGGGCGCGGGATTGTAGCTGTTGCAGCCCATTGATATGGTCAAAACCGTGGGTTTTGAGAAAGACATCTTTGTCTGAGAAACGAAGATCGGCTCCCTGATAGAAATAATTGGTGTATCCCGATTTTTTTAAAATATCGCCCAGACAGAGGGCATCAGGATAAAAATTATTAACAATGTTTTCATAGCTCATGCTAAAGGGGAAAAAGAGCGGCAGTCCACACTGGGAAGCAACAATACCACCGATTGTAAATCCTGTGCCCGGAAGCTGTTCTGTCTGGGTGAAACGCGAGGCAGAACGCAGGTCAGCGGAAAGCTCGGGTAACAGAGCCGGGAAGTGTTTCTCGTCAAACCAGGTTTGCTCCAGACTCTCGGCGTAAATATAGACCAGGTTATAATTTGGCGACGCGATCTTGTCCCGTTGCGTCACATAATACTTAGCAAATTCTTTACTACCGTTTCGCGATTGCTGGAGGGCCATACTTCCAAACTCGACGACCGCTGGGGATGTGCTGAACGAGAGTAATGCCAAAACGCAGGCAAGCACACTGTAGCGATAGCTGATGCCTGCATTTTTGCCCAGCAGCCTGTTTATCACGATAAGCAGCATAATCACCGCACATATCAGCAATCCGCCGGGAAGCAGATAATCCGCGATATCAGCGCCTTTAAGCTCATGCGTCAGGGTGTAAAGCACCGACCACCCAATATCGTTGTGCGTAAACTGCAGACAGGCATAAATAAATGCGCTACTCATGACCTGTAGCGCCGCTAACAACATAAACAGCGCCGTGAATCCTCGGTTCTTAACGGCTTTTCGTCGATAAAGAACAATCGCCGCGATCAGAAGAGCAAATGAAATTAGGTAAAGGCTATAGCTTTTCATTTGCTTGTCCCTGGATCGCTCATTTCCGGTTTTACGATTCGTATAGATTCCAGCCCAACCCCAATTTTGCGCATGGGCGCGTCAAGGGGTGCGGCAATAAGATTACCTTCACGACTCAGCTCAGGATGCGGCGCTATAACTTCAACCTGATTCCCCGAAGCGTGGGTAAAATGCAAACGGTTTAACGTAATCTCTTTTCCCAACTGAACAGGAAGCGTTTCTCCGCCGACCTTTATCAAGGTTGGCCTGAGCGTGTTTTCGCCATATGCTTTTGCTTTAATCTCAAGCCAAAATTCAGATGGAAGGCTTTCCTGCCAGGTCAGCTGCACTGTAGGTGCCACGTTTGCGTCAGACCAGCTTCCCCAAAACTCACGGCTTCCTAAACCTGAGATATCCTTCATGCCCTCAGGCATTCCATCCAGATTAAAGAGAACGGTATCTGAAGGATAACGAATCTCCCTGTTGCGACGGGAAAGTAGGCGTCTTGTCTTGTCAGCCACCGCTTTGGCTTGCTCATCCTCAGAAATATCCTTTACCTCTTTAGAGAGGGTGCCATGCCATTGAGTATCTGTAATTTTGACCAATGATACCGGCCCTGATAAATTTCCTTCGGCAAGGCACCAGTCCTGCGACAGCACCAGATTTGTATCCTGAGAAGCCCAAACGTTCGCCATCTGGAAGCAACGATCGACCCAGAGAAAATGGGAAGTCGATTTAAGCCTGGCCAGCTTAAAGCGTAGGGGAGCTCCTCCTCTTCGGTCAGTCACCGGCTTGGGCTTTTCATCTTCGAAGCCCACGAGCAACGGCAATGGATATTTCCGACCGGAAAAAGTGAGCGTTTGCTCGAGAGTATTAATGTCATAGTCATTTATTTGTGCAGGAATCCCCCATAGCGTCTGGACCTCGGGTGACCATGCAATAATTTTCCTGGCAAAATTTGCGAATCGCTCACTGAGGGAGGTTCGGCTGAGGGAGCTACGGCCTAAACCGATATTATTTCCGCCGCCCAGCATCTCCAGTACCGTTGCACCATTATCCATAGGATTTCTTTTTTTATTAATAATGGAAGCCGGCACACCGTCTTTTATTATGAAAAACAATCCATGGCGCTCGTATTTCTTTAGGTAATCAATCGCGACACCGGTATTTTCCATCGCTAAATGATCGGATGATACAACCACGATAGTGTTTTTGGACCACTCAGATTCAATGATTTTTTTCACAAAGCGAGCAATTTCGCCTTGGCTGCACTGGACGGCACTTAAGGCATCGACGGATTTTCCATCTATAGTATAGGCATTCGATTTACACTCTTTTGGAATATAACCGTGCGGAGGATGAGTATCCAGAGTCAATGTAAATAGCGAAAAACGTTTACCCGCCTTTGAAAGTTCGACGAACTTTTTCCATGACTCTTCAAGGACAGTATCATCATAAAGTCCCCATTCGTTCTGACGACTCAAATCATTTTTGTATTTTGATTCTGACAAACCGTAAATATGATCAATACCGTGAGCGTTAAAGAACGCATCTTTATTCGCAAATCGCAACTCTGCGCCTTGATAGAAATAATTCTCATAGCCAGAATTTTTAAGGATGTCACTTAAACAGATTTGCCCCGCAAAGAAGTCGCTTGTTGCAGCATCGCTGCCGCCAAAAAAAGAGGGAATTAAGAGCGGCAAACCGCACTGGGAGGAGACTATCCCTGCGATCGTGAAATCCATACCGGCATACTGTTCTGTCTTCGCAAAATCCAGCGCGTTTTGCTGATAAGCACCTAATTCCCGGGTTAACCCCGGGAAATGGGCGTCGTCAAAATAGGTTCTTTCAAGGCTTTCTCCATAAATATAAACCAGGTTATATTGTGGGTTATCGATCGTGGGCTTCGGCTTAATAAAATATTGGTAAAAATCCTTACCGCTCTCATTCTTCTCTGGCAGCATCGATTTTTGATACTGTGTCCACACGGGTGATATTATGACAGCAATGATTAGAATACATATTGAGAAAATGGAATGAACTTGATGGCGACGATAGGGCGTAGACGCTTGAAACGTTAATTTCACACCGACAAAAACCACCAATGACAGTGTAATAAGGATAATTAAACCCGGCAGGATAAAGGCACGAATACCGGCACCGGCTAATGAACTCGTAAGCGTATATACTACCGCCCAATTCAATCCCTCGCCGGTAAAGTAATAACAGCACAACCAAAACACATTAAGTAACAAACAGAAAAGGGACGTAATGATCATGCACGCCATCAATATTTTAGTTTGCTTCGCTTTATACCTATAGAGAACGAGTCCGGCAGTCATTACGATAAATGACAGAGCCATCATGAGAGCATACAACATACAAGCATCCAGCTAAAAAAAACCAGTCCAATTTCTCTATATTACATTCTTAAGGTTATTGGACCTAGCCGAACATATTATTTTCGGAATTCATCAATAGTATTCTACTATAATGGATTAACTGTGCGGTCGCGCGGGGTAATAAGGTGTGCAATTACAGGATAATAGAAAAATCAGTCACCAAAAAAAACGGCCTGCCTGAGTGATTCTTCAGGCAGGCCGTTGGTCAGGCTCTTAATGCTTGTAAATGAACTCGACGCCTTCTTCGTCGTCTTCATCCCAATCATCGTCCCAGTCGTCGTCTTCTTCTTCCGCTTCCAGCTCTTCAAGCTGCTGGCGGTGGTAGTCATCCCACATAAATTCGACTTTTTCAGGCTGCTTCGCCTCTTCTGCCTGAACAATTGGGTTCTCGATGATGAAGGTCATCACGTCCCAGCAGAGATCTTTTACGCCAACCTGGCTGGCCGCGGAGATCAGGTAGTATTTATCTTCCCAACCCATCGCTTCAGCAATCGCTTTGGCTTTCGCTTCAGCTTCCGCTTTGTCCATCAGGTCGATCTTATTGAAGACCAGCCAGCGAGGTTTGTTTGCCAGTTTTTCGCTGTATTTTTCCAGTTCGCCGATGATGATGCGCGCGTTTTCCACCGGATCGGAACCGTCGATAGGATCGATATCAATGAGGTGCAGCAGCACGCGGCAGCGCTCAAGGTGTTTCAGGAAGCGGATCCCCAGACCGGCACCTTCCGCAGCGCCTTCAATCAGGCCCGGAATATCGGCAACCACGAAGCTCTTCTCGTTATCCATACGGACCACGCCCAGGCTTGGCACCAGCGTAGTAAACGGATAGTCCGCCACTTTTGGCTTCGCCGCAGAGACGGCGCGGATGAACGTAGATTTACCGGCATTAGGCATGCCGAGCATACCTACATCTGCCAGCAGCATCAGCTCCAGCTGCAGGTCGCGCTTATCGCCCGGGGTGCCCATCGTTTTCTGACGCGGCGTACGGTTGACGGAAGATTTGAAACGGCTGTTACCCAGACCGTGCCAGCCGCCCTTTGCCACCATCAGACGCTGACCGTGTTTGGTCATGTCGCCCATGGTTTCGCCCGTACCCTGATCGATTACGCGCGTACCAACCGGCACCTTAATGGTCACGTCTTTACCGCGCTTGCCGGTACAGTCACGGCTCTGACCGTTCTGGCCACGCTCGGCGCGGAACGATTTTTCGAAGCGGTAGTCGATCAGCGTGTTGAGGTTTTCATCCGCCTCCAGCCACACGTCGCCACCGTCCCCACCGTCGCCGCCGTCAGGGCCGCCACGAGGAATATATTTTTCACGGCGGAAACTGACACAACCGTTACCACCATCACCTGCTACGACCAGAATCGTAGCTTCATCAACAAACTTCATTTTACTCTCCGTAAATCATTCGCCTGAGCGGGGGACCACTACAACCGCTTCATTTTTGCGCCAACGCCCCCAAAGACGATGACCAATGGCGGAATACATCGCGCCCGCAACCACGACAAACGCACCGAGATAGCCCAACAGGTTGAGCATCGGTCTGACGAAGACATCGGGCCAGGCCATTGATAACAAATCTGAAAATAACAGCGTAAACAGCGGAGTGAGCGTAATTAACGCGCTCACCTGTGCTGCCTGCCAGCGCGCCATTGCTTCGGCCAGCGCGCCATAGCCGACCAGCGTGTTTAAGCCACAAAATATGAGGCACGCCAGCTGCCAGTCGCTGAGCTGGGTAATCACCCCCGGCTTCGCTAACGGCAGTAATGCTATCGTACACAAAGTGTACAGCAAAAAGAGGATCTGCTGTGAGGCCAGACGACGCAATAACACCTTTTGCGCGACGCCGTAGCTCACCCAGACCGTTGCTGCACCCACACCGAAAATCACGCCCCAGGTGTAATCCGTCAGGCGGGTAAAAATCTCAACCAGGCTGGTATTGAAAAACATCACCAGGCCGCAGAGAAGCATGCTTGCTCCGATAATCTGCGTTCCGCGCATCTTCTCCTTAAGGATAAAGACGCTCGCAACCATCATACCGACCGGAGAAAGCTGACCAATCACCTGAGACGCCGTAGGGCTAAGATACTGCAGCGAAGAGCTGAACAGGATGAAGTTGCCAAACAGGCCGCCTGTCGCAATAGCCAACAGAATCAGCCAGCGCGGCTTACGAAAAATACGTAGCGGCGGCAGCTTGCGCTTAACGGCGAGAATCGCGCCCAGGCCAATGGTTGCCATCAGAAAGCGATAAAACACCACCGTAGGGGGTTCCATCACTTCCAGTACCTGCTTCATTGCGATTGGCAGTGCACCCCAGCACATTGCGGTGGTGAGCGCCAAAAGAATACCAATGCCGGCCTGCTGCTTCATGCCCGATTTCCCTACAGAAATTTTTCCGGGTTTCCAATGTAAAAAGCCCCGCAACACGTTGCGGGGCTTTAATCCGTTACCGGACCGAGAAAACCTTACTCAGCAACGATGCTGATGTATTTACGGTTGTTCGGGCCTTTAACTTCAAATTTCACTTTACCGTCTGCTTTAGCAAACAGAGTGTGGTCACGGCCGCAACCTACGTTGTTGCCAGCGTGGAATTTGGTGCCACGTTGACGAACGATGATGCTACCCGCCAGAACGGATTCGCCACCAAAACGCTTAACGCCAAGGCGTTTAGCTTCTGAATCGCGACCGTTACGTGTGGAGCCGCCAGCCTTTTTATGTGCCATTTAAATCTCTCCTCAGGTCTTAGGCGCTGATGCCAGTAATTTTCACATCAGTGAACCACTGACGGTGGCCCTGCTGCTTACGGTAGTGTTTACGACGACGAAACTTAACGATTTTAACTTTCTCGCCACGACCGTGAGCAACAACTTCAGCTTTGATAACGCCGCCATCAACGAAAGGAACGCCGATTTTGACTTCTTCACCGTTTGCGATCATCAGAACTTCTGCGAACTCAACAGATTCGCCAGTTGCGATGTCCAGCTTTTCCAGGCGAATGGTCTGACCTTCGCTTACTCGGTGTTGTTTACCACCACTTTGGAAAACCGCGTACATATAAACTCCGCTTCCGCGCACATCCTCGTATGAATCAGAGTGCGCTATAAATATTCACAATAGGGCGCGAATATTACGCAAAACGCGAGCCTTTGACAAGTGCTACCATCAATACATGAAGAAAAAAAACACAACACGTACGGTAACGTTTATCTGCGCCATTTTTTCAGTACAATCAGCGCTACTATTAGTAAACCGAAACCCTTTGTTACCCATGTGAAGTGGGATAAACAGGATAAAAAGCCCGGCTTTTGCGATGAATCTAGAAAAAATCAACGAGTTAACCGCGCAAGATATGGCGGGTGTAAATGCAGCAATCCTGGAGCAACTCAACTCTGACGTTCAGCTGATCAATCAGTTGGGCTATTACATCGTCAGCGGCGGGGGTAAACGCATTCGCCCGATGATCGCCATTTTGGCCGCGCGGGCGGTTGGCTATCAGGGCAATGCGCATGTGACCATCGCAGCCCTAATCGAATTTATCCACACGGCAACGCTTCTCCACGATGACGTTGTGGACGAATCGGACATGCGTCGCGGCAAAGCCACCGCGAACGCCGCGTTTGGTAACGCAGCCAGCGTCCTGGTGGGGGATTTTATTTATACCCGCGCCTTCCAGATGATGACCAGCCTCGGTTCGCTCAAAGTGCTGGAAGTGATGTCGGAGGCCGTCAACGTCATCGCTGAAGGTGAAGTCCTGCAGCTGATGAACGTCAACGATCCGGACATTACCGAAGAAAACTATATGCGCGTCATCTACAGCAAAACAGCGCGTCTGTTTGAGGCTGCCGCGCAGTGCTCGGGCATTCTGGCAGGCTGCTCCGAAGCACAGGAAAAAGGCCTTCAGGATTACGGCCGCTACCTGGGCACCGCGTTCCAGCTGATTGATGATTTACTGGATTACAGCGCGGACGGCGAAACGCTGGGCAAAAACGTTGGAGATGACCTTAACGAAGGTAAACCGACGCTGCCGCTGCTTCATGCTATGCGCCATGGTTCTGCGGATCAGGCAAAAATGATTCGTGAAGCGATTGAACAAGGAAACGGCCGACATCTTCTGGAACCGGTACTGGAAACAATGGCTATCTGCGGCTCGCTTGAATGGACGCGTCGGCGTGCTGAAGAAGAAGCCGATAAAGCCATTGCCGCTTTGCAGGTCATTCCAGACAGCCCATGGCGCGATGCGTTAATTGGCCTGGCACACATCGCCGTTCAACGCGATCGTTAATCCCGCCCCTCTCTCCCCGCAGTCTTGCGGGGAGGTTCTAATAAGCTCCAATAGAATACATATTCGTGTTAATTCATCGGCTTACAGGCCGCATGAATAAAGGTATGTCTTATTCTGAATATTGCTTTTAGTTACTCGAACTTTTTAGAGCGAACGGACTAAAACGGTATAGTACTCCCGTCATTTCATCAGAGATGACGAGGACGAAAACGAACACAAGGACAGCTTTATGGATATGAAACTTATCGACTGGCATTCAGCTGATATCATCGCAGCGCTGCGAAAAAAAGGGACATCGCTTGCCGCAGAGTCGCGCCGCAATGGCTTGAGTTCTTCAACATTAGCTAACGCTCTCACTCGTCCCTGGCCGAAAGGTGAGTTGATCATCGCTACAGCTCTCGAAACACATCCATGGGTAATTTGGCCTTCGCGCTACCATGATCCGGTAACCCATGAGTTTATCGACCGAACGCGTATGATGCGTAAACGCTGAGCACTGCCGGGGCTGAGCCCCGGTTGCTAGCCTAATTAACGTTCGGTAAAGCTCCTGTCGAGCGTCGTCCTCAGAGGACTGAGTAAATAGTCGATCACCCTACGCTTACCCGTTTTGATTTCAGCCGTTATATTCATTCCGGCATTTAGCTGAATATCGGTACCCTCGACATTAATGTGATGTTGATCGAGCAAGATCCTCGCACTGAAAATCAGTCCACGCTTTTCGTCTTCAATGGCATCAAAGCTAACGTGTTTTACTTTGCCAGTCAGATATCCATAGCGGGTATAGGGAAAAGATTCGATTTTAACCACCGCATCCTGTCCCGCCCTAACAAACCCGATATCTTTGTTTTCGACCATAGCTTCGACTTCAATCTGATCGTCCTGAGGCGCGATAAGCATGACGGCCTGCCCTTCCATTACCACTCCCCCTTCAGTGTGAAAAGCAAGCTGCTGTACCGTGCCTGAAACGGGCGCAGTGAGCGACATCCAGGCCTGGCGCTGCCGCGTTTTCTGCAGTTGCTCATTTAGCTGCTGCATTTCCTCACTTGCCTGACGCAAATTATCCAGCGTATCCCGCTTTAACGTCTGTAATGTAACCAGTCGTTCTTTTTCGACCTGATGGATGCTTTCCTCAATCTGCTGAAGCTGCTCCTTCTGGCTGGCGAGATCCTGATCGTTTTCGATGGTTTTACTCTGCTGCTCGTAAAGTTCATGCTGGGACAGATAGTTCTTCTTCTGCAGCTTTTCAAAATCATGCAGACGTTGTTTTTCTATTTTTCCCACATTTTTGAGCTTCACCATTTGTGATTGCGTTGAGCGCAGCTCGGCATTGCGCTGCTGCAAAATGGTTTGCATCTGTTCATCCTGAGCAAGCCAGGTTTGATATTGGTTTTGCACCAGCCTGCGGGCCTCTGCCCGTTCCGTTTCCCCTATCGACAGAGAATCCAGGTCGCTGGGCTTAATATCCGGTAACGTACGATTTTCTAAACCTTGCAAAAGCGCCTTACTACGAAGGCTCGCGAGCGTAGCCGCATTCAGCTGACGAACCGTCTGGTTGTAATCGCTATCCGATCCAATACCGGCCAGCTCAACCAGTAAATCCCCTTTTTGAACCTTGTCGCCATCCTTAACCAGGAGCTTTTTTATCACTGAGGTTTCGAGCGGCTGGATAATTTTGCTATGCCCAGCAGGTATCGTTTTGCCTCTAGAAACCGCCACAATTTCAACCTGACCAATAATGGCCCAGACCAGAGCAATAACGGTGAATAATACGATCAGCCGCGCAACGAGTTTTGGTGCAGCAGACACAGGCGTTTCAGTAAGTTCCAGATGAGCAGGAAGAAACTCTCGTTCATCCTGGGTTCGCTCCGGCGCGTCCAAGGTTTTTCTAATACGCCAAACTTGTGAAAAAATGTCTTTGTATCGTTGAAAAAATTCACCCAATACGCTGAATCGCATCCTCATTTAATTCTCTCCATCCCTGTCATTTCTGTCAGCCCATCTGCAATTCATAGAGATAACGATAATAGCCCTGCTCTTTTTTTATGAGTTCACTATGCAAGCCTTGTTCGACAATTTCTCCATGGTCCATTGCAATGATCCGATGAGCCGAACGCACCGTGGACAGGCGATGGGCAATGATAAGCACCGTTCTGTTTCGGCAAATTTTATGCATATTACTCATTATGATATTTTCCGATTCATAATCGAGGGCGCTGGTTGCCTCATCAAAAATGAGAACACGGGGATTCGTCACCAGCGCGCGGGCGATGGCAATGCGCTGCCGCTGCCCTCCTGAAAGCAGGGATCCTTGCTCGCCAACGTTCGTGTCGTACCCTTCCGGGAGAGCCATTATGAAGTCATGTGCGCCCGCAATTTTGGCCGCTTCGATAACGTTGATGAGCGGTAACCCAGGTTCGGAAAGCGCTATGTTGTCCCTGATGCTGCGATTAAGGAGAACGTTATCCTGAAGCACCACACCTATTTGCCTTCTTAACCATGCGGGATCGGCTAAGGCAAGATCGTTTCCGTCAATCAGCACGCGCCCTTGTTCCGGGGTATACAAGCGCTGGACAAGACGAGTTAAGGTGCTTTTTCCGGAACCTGAACGGCCGACAATGCCCACCACTTCGCCTCGCCCGATCTGAAGGTTCAATGAGTTAATAATCTGAGGTCCATCAGGACGATATCGGAAAGTCACATTTTCGAATTCAATCTTTCCTTCAATTTCCGGAAGCGCAAGGCGGCTTCCGGCTATCTCCGTCTTGGTGTTTAAAATATCCCCAAGCCGAGCAACTGAAATCCCGACCTGTTGAAAATCCTGCCAAAGCTGAGCAAGGCGGATAACCGGGGCGGCAACCTGACCCGCCAACATATTGAAGGCAATGAGCTGCCCGACAGACAGTTCTCCTGCAATCACTAATTGCGCCCCAATCCACAGATTCGCAACCATGACCAGCTTTTGTATAAGCTGGATCCCCTGCTGCCCAATCGTCGCCAGCTTCGTCACCCTGAAGCCCGCCTGAACATAAGCTGCAAGCTGCTTATCCCAGTGTTTTGTCATCTGGGGTTCTACGGCCATCGCCTTGAGCGTTCCAATTGCAGTGACCGATTCGACAAGAAACGATTGGTTATCCGCGCTGCGCGCGAATTTTTCATTAAGGCGCGCTCGCAGAATCGGGCTTAAAGTTGCAGACCAGATGGCATAGCAAGGCAACGAGGCCAGCACGACCAGCGTTAGCCAGCCGCTATAGAACCACATCACGGCGATGAAAATAAAAGAGAAGAGAAGATCAATGAACGAGGTAAGCGCTTGCCCGGTTAAGAAATTACGAATCTGTTCAAGTTCACGAACTCGGGCTACGGTGTCCCCAACACGTCGTTTTTCAAACCATGCAATAGGGAGTTTCAGTAAATGCCGGAAAAGTTTTGCGCCAAGTTCAACGTCAATCCGACTGGTCGTGTGCGCAAAAATATAAGTTCGCAGTCCGCCGAGCACCACTTCAAAAAGGATAATGATGATTAAAGCAACCGCTATAACATTTAGTGTGCTTATACCTCGATGAACAAGTACCTTGTCCATAACGACCTGGAAAAAGAGAGGCGTCATTAGCGCAAAAAATTGCAATACAATGGAAGCAACAATCACTTCCATGAATATTTTCCGATACTTTATAACGGCTGGGATGAACCAGGTGAAATCAAATTT
>DWRP01000050.1:0-26329 GCA_018231245.1 Gorgopas trochilus
AGGGAGAGGGGATAAAAAACCACTCACTTAACTAATCCCCCCTCTCCCCTCTGGGGAGAGGGCCGGGGTGAGGGGAAAATTATCCTGCCACTCTCGGCACAAGCCCCGGCGCCTGCCACATCGACGTCGTCAGGCCGCTGTCCACCAGCGTTAACTGGTCGGCATACACTTTTTGCCATTTGCGCTTCATCTCGTCGTAAAGCTCGCGGTGCGCCGGATTTGGCGTGAACTCTCGCTGCCACTGCACCAGACGCTCCCCTGTGCTGGCTAGCGAATCAAAAAGCCCGGCGCCTACGCCAGCGGCAATCGCGCAGCCCAGCGCCGTGGCCTCTTTGACCACCGGCACGCGCACCGGCAGGCCGGTGACATCGCTCAGGATCTGGCTCCACAGCGCGCCTTTTGAACCCCCTCCGGCGAAGACGAGCGAGTCGAACCTCACGCCAGAAAAGCCGGAAATCTGCTCCAGATTACAGGCGGACACAATCGCCGCGTTTTCCTCTAAGGCGCGGAATAGCGTCGCTTTGTTGCACTTCTCAGGGTCGATGGAGAGGTTAATGAACGACGGCGCGGCGTGGTACCACTGCTTGAAATGCATGGCATCAGAGAAAATGGGCATCACCCCGTGGGAGCCCGCAGGTACCCGGCCCGCCATCTCTTCCATTAGCGCATAGGTATCCACGCCGAGGCGCTCGGCCAGCAGCTTTTCTTCCGCGCAGAAGGCGTCCCGGAACCAGCGCATCGTCAGGCCGGTGAAGAAGCTAATGGACTCCGCCTGCACCATGTTGTGGATGACGTGCGGGTTAATGCGGATGTTCATGTCGGGGTCGGTTTTGATGGCCGGCAGGTTCACCACCTGCTGCCAGAATGTGCCGCCCAGCACCGCCGTCTGCCCAGGCCGGACGATGCCCAGCCCCAGGCAGCCAAGCTGGACGTCGCCGCCGCCCATCACCACCGGCGTGCCTTTTAGCAACCCGCTGTCTTCAGCCGCCTGTGGGGTTATGCCGCCCAGCACGGTGCCGGTTTCTTTGACCGGGGAAAGTATGTCGGCGCGCAGCCCGGCCATATCCAGCAGGGCAGGCCGCCAGTCGCGGGTCGATAGATCCAACATCCCGGTCGTACCGGCGTTAGAGGGGTCAACCGCCAGCTCACCGGAGAGTTTGGCCGCCAGCCAGTCGCTGATCATAGTGATGGTGGCGGCTTTGCGGTAGATATCCGGGCGATGGTGTGCCAGCCAAAGCAGGCGGGGCATGGCGCTCAGCGCCAGCGTCTGGCCTGAAACCTGGTACACCTCGGATTCAAACTGGAAGTCGTGGATCTCTTTCAGCTCGCTGACTTCGCGGCTGGCGCGAGCATCCACGTTTGCGCAGGCCCAGATTGGCTCGCCGTGGCGATCGTACAGCACAATCCCTTCCCGCATAGAGCAACAGGCAACGGCACTTATCGCCGAAGAGGAGAGGTTAGCGTTGTGCAGGACCTCGCGGATGCAGCGGCAGGCCAGCTGCCAGTTAACGGCGAGATCGAACTCCATCGATCCCGGCACATCTGTCACGCTCAAGTGCTTCCATTCGGCCTGGCCAACGGCTATTTGCTGGCCAGAAGTATCGAAGATCACGGCGCGGATACTGCCCGTTCCGGCGTCCAGTGCAAGTAGATAACTCATTCACAGACCTCTTCCGTCGCTCGTTCAATAAATAAACTCTTATCTATCGCGGGCGATTTGACCGATCTATTTGGATGTTTTGTGATCGCTGCACGGTTGCGATGGGCGATCCCTGACTAAGTTTTTGAACACTATCTCTTATTCACTGATGGATCCGGGAGAGAACTTGATGGCAGATCTGGATGATATTAAAGATGGAAAAGACTTCGGTATTGGCCAGCCGCAGGAGAACCGGGCGTTTTACCTGAAGGGAAGCGGGGCGCTAGACTGGGGCATGCAGTCGCGGCTGGCGAGGATTTTTAACCCCAGCACCGGGCGCACCGTGATGTTGGCTTTCGATCACGGCTATTTTCAGGGGCCGACGACCGGCCTGGAGCGTATTGACCTCTCTATTGCGCCGCTGTTCCCTGAAACCGACGTGCTGATGTGTACCCGCGGCATTCTACGCAGCGTGGTCCCGCCTGCCACCAACAAACCTGTTGTGCTGCGCGCCTCCGGCGGCAATTCGATCCTCAGCGAACTCTCGCGCGAAAGCGTCGCCGTGACGATGGAGGATGCATTACGCCTCAACGCCTGCGCGGTGGCCGCGCAAATTTATATCGGCAGCGAGTATGAGCATCAGTCGATCAACAACATCATCAAGCTGGTGGACGAGGGAACGCGCTACGGCATTCCTACGCTGGCGGTTACCGGCGTGGGCAAAGAAATGGCCCGTGACGCGCGCTACTTCTCGCTGTCTAGCCGCATTGCCGCCGAGCTTGGGGCGCAGTTTGTAAAAACCTACTTCGTTGAGGAAGGTTTTGAGAAAGTCGCCGCCAGCTGCCCAGTGCCGATCGTTATCGCCGGAGGTAAAAAACTGCCCGAGCAGGAGGCGCTGGAGATGTGCTTTAAGGCGATAGACCAGGGCGCATCCGGTGTGGATATGGGGCGCAACATCTTCCAGTCTGAAGCACCCCTGGCGATGCTGCAGGCGGTGAAGAAGGTGGTGCATGAGAAAGCATCTGCCCGCGAGGCCTATCAGTTCTGGCTTGAAGCGAAGCATCAGGGAGGTAAGGCATGAACGTCACGCTGGTGGAGATCAACATTAAGCCAGAGCGGGTCGACGAGTTTCTGGACGTGTTTCGGGCGAATCACGAAGGCGCCATCAAAGAGCCCGGTAATTTACGCTTTGATGTGCTGCAGGACCCGGAGGTTTCAACGCGATTTTATATCTACGAGGCCTATCAGGATGAGGCCGCGGTGCTGGCGCACAAGAAGACCCCGCACTATCTCGCCTGCGTTGAGAAGCTGGATGAGATGATGTCTGAGCCGCGTAAGAAGCAGAGTTTTATTGGGCTGCTGCCGTAGGGAATGCCCCCTCACCCTGGCCCTCTCCCCATGGGGGAGAGGGAATAAAACAAAGGAAGTGGGTTGAATAGGAAAAACCCCCTCTCCCTGTCAGGGAGAGGGTCACTCAGCTTTCCTGCGCCTCTGCCGTCTCATCCTGCGTCACTCTCAGCCTGTAAAGCGCGCGCTTCGCGCACTCAAGCACATGCTCGCACTGCTCAATGGTCAGCGTCAGCGGCGGTTCGACCCGAATGGTTTTGGCATTATTCAGCGTCCCGGCCACCAGCACCTGCTGGCGGAACATCTGGCTGGCAAACTCGTAGCCGATGTCGTTGTCGCGGAACTCAATCGCCATTAACAGCCCCTGGCCGCGTGCCTCAACAACCAGATCGGGGAACTCACGGGCCAGCGCCCGGAAGCCATCCAGCAGCAGTTGCCCTTTCTGAGCCGCCTGAGCAGGCAGATTCTCTTCCAGCAGGTAGTGAATAGTCGCCAGCGCCGCAGCGCAGGCCAGTGGGTTGCCGCCAAACGTGGTGGTGTGCAGGAACGGGTTATCAAACAGCACGGAAAACACCTCTTCTGTCGCAACCGTGGCACCAATCGGCATCACGCCGCCGCCCAACGCTTTGGCAAGGCAGAGAATGTCCGGCTGCACGTTTTCGTGTTCGCAGGCAAACATCCTGCCGGTGCGGCCCATCCCGGTTTGCACTTCATCCAGAATCAGCAGCACGCCGTACTCGTCGCAAAGTTGACGCACCGCAGGCAAATAGCCTGGCGGCGGCAGAATCACCCCGCCTTCGCCCTGGATGGGCTCCAGGATCAGCGCGGCTACATCATCACCGGTTTTACGACATTCGCTGAACTGCGTGCGTAATGCCTCGATATTGCCAAAGGGCACGTGGCGGAATCCCGGCAGCAGCGGCATAAATGGTTTACGGAAAGTGGATTTCGCCGAGGCCGAAAGTGCGCCCAGAGACTTGCCGTGGAACGCGCCGCTGGTAGCAATAAAGGTAAATTTCCCTCGTGGCGACTGGTACGCTTTGGCCAGTTTTATTGCGGCTTCCACGGACTCAGTACCGCTGTTGCTAAAGAAGCTGTATTTGAGTTTACCCGGAGTCAGTGTGGCAAGCGTTTTAGCGAGCATCGCCCTCAGAGGGTCGAGCAATTCCTGGCTGTGCAGGGGCTGCTTTTCAAGTTGATGCTGGACGGCGGAAACAACGACTGGATTACGGTGCCCCACGTTAAAGATGCCGAACCCACCCAGGCAATCGATATACTCTTTGCCCTGGGTGTCGACAAGCGTATTCAGGCTGCTCGCTTGCCACTCTACGGCTCCGTAATCCCCGCCGGCGGTAACGGACTTGCGGTACTCAAGAAAACCCGGATTAACGTGCTGCTGGAAGCTATCAACCACCTCCCGGTTTAGCGCCTTCATCTCCTCATGGCTAAGTGACTTCTTTTCAATAATGTTCAGTGCGTGCGCCGTACAGGCAAGGGCCGAGGCGCTGGAAGGTAACCTGTTCAAAATGTGCTCCTGGGTGTGGCGTATCACGCGATACACAAAATAAGTATTGCAGGGATTGCGCCAGGTAGCGCGCCGTAGGTGAAATCGGGATAAACGCCCGCAGGAGTACATCTGTGCAATAATTAATCACAATAGATGACATTTTGCGTGTTTTAATGCTGAGGGTCGATTGCGTGAGCATGACCTTGCTGAGAAGAGATTCGCACCATTTTGGGGCGACATGTTTCCGTATGGCGCAAAAAGGAAAATAAAGATCGGGCTTATTATTGTTTAGCATTTCTTAATGGTTAATAGATGCTTATTTATTCTGAAATACCGTATAACAATAAATGTCCTTATTCGTAAAGTTTTTAATATGGATTGGCCGTTTAGGATTTGTTTAAGTTATGATTCGGCGTGAAAATTAACCCGCGATATTCGTTATCATCAGGTGGTGGATATTAACTTGACCCGTTAAACACAAGGTGTGCATAGCGTGACTATCAATATAAAGGACATCGACAGCTCTTTATCAGAGCTAAATATTGCCATCCGCGATCATTATAACTGGGCAAATAAGTGCCTGCGCCTCAGCCTGCTGGGCGGTGAACCCGATAAAGAAATCAACGATCTTCATTCCCATCAGCATTGTCGTTTCAGCCGCTGGCTGGGGCAGCGTTTGCAGGGGGGGAGTCTGGACCGGGAGTTGATTCTGCTGATTGATAAGCACCACACCGATATGCACGCTGCCGCCCGGGTACTCATGTTATCTATTATCGGCAAACAGGTTAGTGAAGAATTGCTGAATCATTACAATGAAGCGCAGCAAAATTTTATTTCCAGTATCGACCAGTATAAAGAATACCTTTTTTCCTACCGCAATTTGTACGACGCGTTAACCGGCCTGCCGCTACGCCATTTAATGTATCAGGAATTTCCGCTGATACGCTCTCGCTGCGAGCGTGCGGAGCGCAACCTTTATTTGCTGATCATGGATATTGACCGTTTTAAAACGATCAATGACACCTGGGGACACAACGCCGGAGATGATGTGTTGCGCAGCGTCGCATCCATTCTTAAAGGGGCTACGCGTAACGAAGAGCGCATTTATCGCTTTGGCGGCGAGGAGTTTATTATGCTGCTGGAAGCGACCAGTCGTGAGCAGGCAGAGCAGGCCGGGCAGCGCATTTGCCAGCACTTAGCCAGCCAGCCCATCAGCGTGGATGACCAGGCAATCCGCGTGACGGTAACCGGGGGGCTGACCCTCGTCAGTGCGAAAGACTCCCTGCACAGCGCCATTGGTCGGGCAGACAAAGCCATGTATTACGGCAAAAACACGGGCCGCAATCGCTGTATTCTGGCTTTGTCTGACGAAGAAATGGTCACGCTGGAATAATGCGTTACGCGTTCGCCATCCTGTGTTCCCCGTTCACCAGCGCAGCACGATCGAAGCTGCGCTCAATCACCCCGTTGGCCATAAACGCCGCCCGGTCGGACATATGCGCGATCACGTCGGCATCGTGGCTGACCAGCAGATAGGTCATGCCGTGCTGCTGCTTCAGACGATTGAGCAGGTTGAGGATCTCCGCCTGGACCGACATATCCAGCGCGGAAGTGGGTTCGTCGAGCAGCAGAATTTTGGGGCGAAGCAGCAGCGCACGGGCAATCGCCACGCGCTGGCGCTGGCCGCCGGAAAGCTGGTGCGGGTAGCGTTTTGCCGCCTCGGACGGCAGGCCGACCTGCTCTAATGCTTCCGCCACTCGGGCTTCAATCTCGCTTTCACCATGGATTTTCAGCGGCTCGGCCAGCGTGCGCCAAATCGTGTGGTTGGGGTGCAGCGAGGCATACGGATCCTGAAACACCATCTGCACTTCGCGACGCAGCGCGCCCTGGAAGCGTTTCCCTGCCGCAATGCGGTTGCCCATCAGCTCCACATCTCCCTTCCAGTCACGCTGTAGCCCGGCCAGCACGCGCAGAATGGTAGATTTCCCGCAGCCGGAAGCGCCAATCAGGCTAAATGTCTCGCCCTGTTCAAGAGAGAAACTGGCTCCGGCGACGGCGGTTTTGATCCCGCCTTTGGCGGCGAACTGCACGCTTAGATTATCAACCTTAACGATCGCCATAGGTTTCTCCTGGCTGGAATTCGATGCGGTTCAGCGTCGGTAGCATCTGCCCGTAGGTGTCGGCATTTGGACGGCAGGTCCAGAGCGTGCGCGTGTAAGGATGCGTGGCCTGTGCCAGTTCGCCTGCCGCCATTTCATCGACTTTTTGGCCCTGGTACATCACCAGCACGCGGTGACAGTGTTCCGCCACCAGCGGCAGATCGTGGCTGATCAACAGCAGCGCCATTTGCCGCTGTTCGCACTGGGCTACCAGCAGCTCAAGGATTTGGTTGCGCAGGCGGGCGTCGAGCGCCGACGTAGGTTCGTCCGCGATCAGCACTTTGGGATTATTGGCGAGCGCAATGGCGATCATCACGCGCTGGCCCATGCCGCCGGACAGTTCGCCGGGGTAACGCATCAGAACCGCATCCGGCAAACCAACGGATTGCACCAGTTCGCGGCAGCGATCGCGGCGTTCGGCAGTGGACAGCTTCTGGTGCAATCGTAGCGCTTCGTCAATTTGCTGCTGCACGCTTTTGACCGGGTTCAGAGCATAGCGCGGGTCCTGCAGCACCATGGCGATGTCACTGCCGCGCAGCTGGTTCCAGCGCCGGGCATTCATGTCGAGCAGGTCGTGCCCCATCACGCTGAGCTGCTCTGCACTCACTTTGCCTGGTTTACGCACCAGCCCCATCAGCGCGCGAGCCGTCATGGATTTGCCTGAGCCGGATTCGCCGACCAGCGCCAGGCGTTCATTGCCCAGCGTGAAGGAGAGGTTGCTGACTACCCGGTTACCGGGATAGTCGATATTCAGCCCGGAAACGGTAATTCTGTTAGTCATGTTGCGGCTCCAGCACGTCGCGCAGGCCATCGCCCAGCAGGTTAAACGCCAGGCTGCTCAGCAGAATGGCGGTGCCCGGAATGGCGGCAATCCACCATTGGTCGAAAATGACCTGCATTCCGTCGGCAATCATCGCGCCCCATTCGGACATCGGCGGGCGGGCGCCTAAGCCGAGGAAACCCAGACCGGCGGCGGCAAGAATAATCCCGGCCAGATCCAGCGCCAGGCGCACAATGGCGGAAGGCAGACACAGCGGCAGAATATGGCCGACCAGCAGCCGCAAGCCTTTGATGCCCATCATTTCTGCGGCCGCAAGATAATCGCTATGGCGCAGGCGCTGTATTTCACTTCTTGCCTGGCGGGCATAGGCGGGCCAGGTGGTCAACGCCAGCGCCAGCGCGCCGTTAACCAGTCCTGGGCCGAGCATTGCCACAAAGGCAAAGGCCAAAATCAGGCGGGGCATCGACATGACTACATCGGTAAAGCGCATCAAGATACGCTCCAGCCAGCCGCCGTAATAGCCGGACAGAATGCCAATCAGCAGCCCAACCGGCAGGGTAATAATGGTCACCAGCAGCACCAGGCCCAGCGCCGGGCGAGTGCCGTAGAGCAGGCGAGAAAGCAGGTCGCGGCCATAGCTGTCGGTGCCCAGCAGATGTTGGGCGTTGGGCGCCTGCAGGCGCGCGGCGGCATCCTGCCAGTTGGGATCGAACGGAGCCAGCCACGGCGCAAACAGCGCTATAAGTACCAGCCCGGCAATGATAATCAGCCCGCTAAGGGCGGCCGGGGAGCGCAGCATGCGTCGCAGAAAAAGAGAAGACGGCATCAGCGGATCCTCGGGTCGGTGGCGCGCACCAGTATGTCGGTCAGGTTATTGATCAGCACAAATGACACGCCGATCAGCAGCGTACCGCCCATGATGGCGGTGGTATCCCCGGCAAACAGCGCGGTGGTGAGATAGCGGCCAATACCCGGCCAGGAGAAGACGGTTTCCGTCAGCACCGCACCTTCGAGCATGCTGGTGTAAGCCAGAGCGATCACGGTGAACAGCGTGCCGCGAATGTTGGGCAACACATGGCGCACCAGAATCGCCATGTCGCCTGCGCCCTTCGCGCGGGCGAGCGTAATGTACTCTTTGTTCATTTCGCTCAGGCAGGCCGTGCGGGTCAGGCGGGTGATGCTGGCGAGAGAATAATAGGCCAGCAGCAATACCGGCAGAATCAGGTGGTTAATGGCGTTGAGAAACGCGCCTTTATCGCCGGAAAGCCAGGTATCGATCAGCACGAAGCCGGTTTTGGCCTCGACGCTGTACTGGTAAATATCGTCGAGCCGCCCAGGCCCGGCGCTCCACTGCAGACGAGCATAGAAGAGCGCCAGCATCAGCAGACCCAGCCAGAAAATAGGCACGGAGTTGCCCAGCAGGGTAAAAGTGCGCACCACGAGATCCAGCGGTGAACCGGCGAACCGGGCGCAAAGCACACCAAAAAGTACGCCAAGTACGCTGCCGACGATAAGCGCCAGGGTGGCGAGTTCCAGGGTGGCGGGGAACGCTGAAAGCAAATCATGCAGCACCGGCTGGCCGGTTGAGCTGGCTATGCCTAAATCGCCGTGGGCGAGATTGACCAGATAATGCCAGAACTGCACGGGCAGCGACTGGTCCAGCCCCAACTGGTGGCGAACCTGCTCGTAAGTGGACTGGCTGGCGTGGTCGCCAACGATTTGCAGCACTCTGTCCACCGGGGACAGCGCAGACAACGCGAAGGTAATCAGCAGCAGGCCAATCAGGGTCAGAGCAAGGGTAAATATTCCCTGAAGCAGGGTGAGCAGCGGACGCCGCAGGCGCTGCGACGAAGGCGAGACTTCGGACATGGGTAACTCTTTTATGCGCTAATGGTGATTAACCCCCCGACCGGCCTCTTTCACGACGGAAAGGGCGGGGCGAGGGGCCGTTCAGTTATTTCGTGACGTTATCGTAATACACCATATCCGCATTCAGGCCCTGCTGGTAGCCTTTGATGTTATCTCGCACCACAACCTGAGTTTTACCCTGGTCAATAAACACGTACGGGGAGCTACGCTGCAGCTCTTCCTGCAGTTTGGTATAGAGATCTTTGCGCTTGGCCGGATCGGCCTCTGCTACGGCAGCCAGCGTTTGTTTATTCAGCTCCGGGATCTGCCAACCGTTCAGACCGGCCACGGTGCTGGCTTTGCCGTCGTTATAGGCGAAGGCGCTGGCGTTGGAGTGGGCGTCGAAGTAATCCGGGATCCACAGGCGAATGGCGGCCTGGTGCTGTTTCGCGCGTACGCGGGCATACACCTGGCTACCGGCGGCTGGCAGCAGATCAACCTTCACGCCGCCCTGGGCAAAGCTTGCCTGCATGGACTGAGCGATGGTGATAAACGGCGGTTTGTTTTCCACATCCAGCGAGAAATGTGCGTCTTTGATGCCCGCTTTCGCCAGAATTTCTTTCGCTTTCGCCGGGTCAAATTTGAACGGGGTATTTTCCAGCGCGCTCGCGAAGCCGACCGGCAGGAAGCTTTGGTGAACGAAGTACTGGCCTTTCAGCAGATCTTTAGTAATGCCCTGGTAATCCACCAGGTAGCGAGCCGCTTCCCACAGCGCCGGGTTTTTCAGCAGCGGGTTGGCGTTGTTGCCGACGTTAAACACTAAATAGTTCTGCTCGGCTGAAGGAATGCTCAGCACCTTCACGCCCGGCTTGCCTTCCAGCGCGCTGGTCTGGTCAGACCCCAAATCACGGGCGATATCGGCGTCACCCTGCTGAATCAGCAGGCGGCGAGCGGCCGGATCGGGCACGTTTTTAATAATAATGTTCTTCACTTTTGGCGCATCGCCCGGAGAAGTCGGGTTGGCATCCAGCACGATAGCCTGATGTGGCTGATAAACGCGCATTTTGAACGGGCCGCTGCCGGCAGAGTGCATTTTCAGCCATTCGTTGCCGAAGTCACCGGCTTTCACGTTTGGCTCAACCGCTTTTTCATCCACGATAGAGGCGATAGGCGTGGAAAGAATATTCAGCGCAACCGCCGGGCTGACGTCCGCGGTCCAGTGCACTTCCAGCGTGTGGTCATCCACTTTCTTCAACTGGCTGGAGATGTTGTCCGGCTGCCAGCCCAGTACGTTCAGGATAAAGGCCGGGGATTTGTTCAGCGTGACCGCGCGGGTGTAGGAGAAGATCACGTCTTCCGGGCGCAGCGGGTTGCCGGAGGCAAATTTAGCGTCCGGGCGCAGCTTGATGGTCAGCTTCTTATTGGCCGCATCGCCTTGCCAGCTGGCCGCCAGAATCGGCACGACTTTGGCCGGGTCAGTGCGGTCTGCCTGCACCAGGCGCTGATAAAGGCTCGGCACGGTCTGAATACTTGAGAGTTCGTTGGCTTCAGCCGGATCAAGGCTGACGATGTCATCCAGCCCTTGAGCAACCACCAGGGTATCCGGTGGCGTTGCAGCGTGGGAAGCCGCAGACAGCGCAGCCAGCAGCAGTAATGGCAGAACTTTTTTTTGCATGTGTGTACCCTGTAATGGTGTTTTTTATCGACTTTTCTCTGTGTATTTACGTTAGGTGAGTTATCTCAATTCACAAAGTCAAAATTGCGCTTTGCATATAAATATACGATATATCAAATGCGATAAAGTGCTGAGAACCTGACGGCCACTTGCTGTGAGGGAGCGTCAATATCGACGATGATGAAGGTTCGGTTAAGCTTCCGTTCACCGTACCTGTTTTCTCCCTCGCCCCTTTGGGGAGAGGGCCGGGGTGAGGGGCGTGGCGTAATGCCACCTGAGACATTCACATGTCCGGTAGCGGAAGATAAAACTGAACGGAACCCCATCCGCCCTAACACAATCGCTTGTGTTTGCCACGAAGAGGCCGAACAGGAAAAGGCCAAAAAAAAGCCCCCACGCGCTGGTGGGGGCTTCTCTATTCATCCCCTCTCCCGCACGGGGAGAGGGTCAGGGTGAGGGGAAAAACTACTCGTTAATCCTCGGATGCTGATCCACCAGCAGAGCACGTTTCGCCTGCAGCGTTTCGATTTCCTTATCCAGGTCCTCAATTTTCTGCTCGATATTGTCGTGATGCTCCTGCACGATTTCACGCGCTTCGGCAATATCAGACGCCGCGGGCGTCGCGCCTTTCAGCGGCTTATTGGCGGTCTCTTTCATGGTGATCGCGGTAATCAAGCCGATAATCGCCACCACCATCAGGTAGTAAGCCGGCATCATCAGATTTTGCGTACTTTCGACCAGCCATGCGGCAAGCGTTGGTGTCAGGCCGGCAATCAGCACCGAAATGTTAAAGGCGCTCGCCAGGGCGCTATAGCGGATGTGGGTCGGGAACATCGCCGGTAAGGTCGAGGCCATCACCCCAATAAAGAAGTTCAGCACCACCGCCAGCACCAGCAATCCGGCAAAAATCAGCCCAATGGCGCCGCTGTTAATCAGCATAAAGGCCGGGATAGCGAACGCGAACAGGCCAATACTGCCGAGGAAGACAAACGGGCGACGACCAAAACGGTCGCTCAGCAGGCCGATCATCGGCTGCACGAACAGCATCCCCACCATAATGGCGATGATGATCAGCACCCCGTGCTCTTCCGAGTAATGCAGGTTATGGGACAGGTAGCTCGGCATGTAGGTCAGCAGCATGTAATAGGTCACGTTGGTTGAAATCACCAGACCAATACAGACCAGCAGACTGCGCCAGTGCTTAGTAGCAATCTCTTTGAACGAGACTTTTGGCCCTTCGGCCAGGCCTTCACGATCGCCTTGCTCCATTTTCTCAACGTGCTGCTGGAATGCCGGGGTCTCTTCCAGCGCATGGCGCAGATAAAGCCCGATAATACCTAACGGCAACGCGAGGAAGAACGGAATACGCCAGCCCCAGTCGAGGAAGTTTTCTTCGCCAACGATAGCGGTAATCAGCACAACCACGCCCGCGCCGCAGACGAACCCGGCTATCGAACCGAAGTCCAGCCAGCTGCCCATAAAGCCGCGTTTACGGTCGGGAGAGTATTCGGCTACAAAAATAGACGCGCCGGTATATTCCCCGCCGACCGAGAAGCCCTGGGCCATTTTTGCCAACAGCAGCAGGATAGGTGCCCAGATGCCGATAGTGGCGTAAGACGGGATAAGCCCGATGGCAAACGTACTGAGCGACATGATGACAATGGTGATAGCCAGGATTTTCTGACGACCGTATTTATCCCCTAACATCCCGAAGAACAGTCCACCTAGCGGGCGAATCAGGAAAGGAACAGAGAAGGTCCCCAGGGCGGCAATCATCTGCACGCTAGGGCTGGCGTCCGGGAAGAAGACTTTACCCAGAGCGTAAGCAACAAAACCGTAAACACCGAAATCAAACCATTCCATCGCGTTGCCCAGTGAAGCGGCAGTGATGGCTTTTTTCAGACGCGCATCGTCAATGATAGTGACGTCACTGACCTTGATCGGTCTGACTTTCTTTTTCCTTTTTAACATTCTTTATCCTCGTGTTTTCCTTGCGGGGGTAAAAATTCCCTCTGTAAGTGTAGTGCGCCGCGCAATAAGCGCTGGCGAAAACTGCAGCACTCAGATGAGGCGGCAATAAAGCGAAGTGAAAAGTAATAACCCATTGAAACTATGTGAAGTGCAATGCTTAAACTAGTCTCATAAATTATGTGGCTAATACTTAGAACTGTGATCAATATCAAATTTTTTAACTAAAGTAAAATTTCGCTACGCCGAAATAACATGCATACCACCAAAGAATTAACATCTGGATAACCTCTCAAAGGGAGTTGCTATGTCCGCCCATGTGCCGGTCACCCAGCGTGAATACACGCTTGATGACGATACGACCCTGATGTCCACCACCGATCTGAAAAGTTACATTACGCACGCGAACGATACCTTCGTGCAGGTCAGTGGCTACTCGCTACATGAGCTAAGCGGCGCCGCGCACAACCTCGTGCGACATCCCGATATGCCCAAAGCGGCCTTTGCCGATATGTGGTTCACCCTGCAGCAGGGCGAGCCGTGGACGGGCATCGTGAAAAACCGCCGTAAAAACGGTGACCATTACTGGGTACGTGCCAATGCGGTGCCGGTGGTGCGCCACGGCAAAACCACAGGCTATATGTCTATTCGTACCAAAGCCTCGCCGGAAGAGATTGACGCTGCGGAGCCGCTCTACAAGGCGCTGAACGAAGGCCGCAGCAACAAGACCGTCTATAAAGGCCTGGTGCTGCGTAAAGGGCTGTTCGGCAAGCTGCCGACTATGTCTCTGCGCTGGCGTATTCGCGGGTTAATGAGCGGTTTGTTTGTTCTGCTCATGGCCTCGGCGTTTGCCCTCGGGCAAAGCCCGCTGCAGATGTTAGCTATTGCGGCATTTACCGCCTTAGCTTGTGTATTACTGGAATGGCAAATTGCCCGTCCGCTGGAAAACGTGGCTCGCCAGGCGCTGGAAGTGGCTACCGGCAACAGCCACCGCGTGAAGCACCTCCAGCGCAGCGATGAAATCGGGGTGATCCTGCGCTCCATCGGCCAGCTTGGGCTGATGTGCCGCTGGCTTATCAACGACGTCAGCAGCCAGGTCGCGAACGTGCGCAGCGGCAGCGAGGCGATGGCCAAAGGGAATGACGATCTGAATGAACGTACCCGCCAGACGGTGGTTAACGTGCAGCAAACGGTGGCGACCATGAACCAGATGGCGGCGTCGGTGCAGACCAACTCGGAAACCGCCTCGGCGGCAGACAAACTTTCCAGCTCCGCCAGCGACGCGGCGGCGCAGGGCGGGCAGGCGATGGAAACCGTGGTCACCACCATGGACGACATTGCCGACAGCACCCAGCGCATCGGCTCCATCACCAGCCTGATTAACGACATCGCCTTCCAGACCAATATCCTGGCGCTTAACGCGGCGGTAGAGGCGGCTCGAGCCGGTGAGCAGGGCAAAGGGTTTGCCGTGGTGGCCGGGGAAGTGCGTAACCTGGCGCAGCGTAGCGCCAGTGCGGCCAACGATATCCGCAAGCTGATTGACGCCAGCGCCAGCAAGGTGCAGTCCGGCACGGTGCAGGTGCATGAGGCGGGGCGCACCATGCAGGATATTGTAGCTCAGGTGCAGAATGTCACTCAGCTTCTCGGGCAGATAAGCCACGCCACGTCAGAGCAGGCGGATGGCCTGGCGGACATTACCCGCGCGGTGGCAGAGCTGAACGCGATAACGCAGAAAAACGCTGCGCTGGTGGAAGAGAGCGCGCAGGTCTCGGCGATGGTGAAGCACCGCGCTACTCGCCTCCAGGATGCGGTCACGGTTCTGGGTTAAGGTGTTTCCGGCGGTTAGCCAGCGCTATCCGGCTGGCTCCGCTTATACAGGCGGCGAGGGTGACCAATCTTGCCGTACAGCATTTCAACGCTGAGAAAGCCTTTTTCCACGCAGTGTTCCAGGTAGCGGCGGGCGGTGGTTTTACTGAGTTTGGTTTCGCTGACCACGTCGTCTACCGAGAAACAGCGCTGAGCTTCGGCTTCGCGAAACAGGCGCTGGACCAGCTCCAGCGTATTCTCCTCGATACCTTTGCTGCCCGCATCCAGCGGGGCGTTGCGCGCCTGCAGCTCATAAAGCTTATCGACGTTCTGCTGATCCACCACTTTCCATTCGCGCTGCTGCTGGCTGAACTGCACGAAGCGCTCCAGCGAGTGGCTCAGGCGCTTCCACGAGACCGGCTTGAGGATGTAGTCAAACGCGCCGCTGCGAATCGCCTGGCTGCAGGTGTCCATATCGCTGGCGGCGGTAATGAAGATCACCGAGCAGGCGTGCTGTTTTAAAAGGTCGCTGCCAAACAGCGTGATGCCTTTTCCGTCCGGCAGATAGTTATCCAGCAGGATAAGCTGCGGCTGCTTTTCCAGCATCAGGCGCTGGGCGGCCGCCAGGCTGTTGGCTATCCCCACCAGGTGCAGGTGGGGGTGCTTATCTATCAGCTCCGCGTGAAGCTCGGCCAGTTCGCTCTCATCCTCCACGATAAGCACGTTAATCATTTCATTTTGCATACTCAAAAGCCTTACGTTGGGCTGAGGTCGCTCCCCGGAACGACAACATCTGGAATAAATACTGAGAACACTGTGCCGCTCGGCAGGTTATCGGAAACCTCCACCGTGCCCTTCGCCAGCGCGACGTAGCTGGCGATAAGATGCAGGCCGAGCCCGTGGTCGCCGTGGGTTTTGGTGGTGACACCCGGCGTGAAAATATGGTCACGCAGTTCAGGCGCAATGCCGACGCCGTGGTCGGCCACCTCGATGACCAGCTCCCGGTCATTTATCACGATATAGACTTCCACCGGCTGGTGCTCGCCTTCGGCGCGCTGGGTGGCCTCGATGGCGTTATCCAGCAGGTTACCAATAATCGAAATCAGCTCGGATTCCGGCACGTTGCTCGGCATTCTCGTCATGCTGCAGGCCGGATCGAACGCCAGCGACACGCCTTTCTCACGCGCTCTGGCGTATTTGCCCAACAGCAGGCCGCACAGCGTGGCGGAACAGAAGCGTGCGGAGACAAAATCCAGCACTTCCTGGGCGTGCTCGGACTGCGCTTTGATATAGCGTTTGGCGTCATCGTAGCGAGCCATGTGCAGCAGCCCGGCGAGCGTTGCCATGCGGTTAAGCTGCTCGTGCCGCATGATGCGTAGGTTGTCCACGTAGCGTTTCACCTGGCTGAGCTGGAAGCTCAGGCTATCAATATCTTTGCGGTCGCGGAAGGTGATCACCCAGCCCTGCAGCACGCCCTCAAGCTCGATACGAACCCGGCTGGCAAGCACGCTGAGATCGTTAAAGGCGCAGATTTCATCGTGGGTATCTCGCGCAAGCATGACTTCAGGATCGAAGAACGTCACCGGCTGGATCACCTCGGCAATCTGCTTGCCGCGGATCTCGCGTGAAGGCTGTTCCAGGCCCAGCAGTTTCTTCGCCGCCTTGTTGATCACCTCGATCTGCGAGCGGCTGTCGATGGCGATCACGCCTTCGTAGATCGACTCCATCATCGCTTTTTGCTGGCGAACCAGCAGGCTGATCTGCCGCGGCTCCAGCGAGAACATCTGCCTTTTGATACTGCGGGTGAAGTACCAGGAAAAGATAAACAGCGCCAGCAGCAAAATGATCGCCGCCAGCAGGATGTTGATCACCTTGCCGGACGTGACGTCATCGAGGTAGCTCTTCAGGTAGCCCACCGACACAATGCCAATCACCTTGCCGTGCTGGTCGAAGATTGGGGCTTTGCTGCGCAGCGACAGGCCGAGGCCGCCTTTGCGCAGCGTGGTGATGCTTTTGCCCTGCAGCACTTCCTCATTATCGCCGCCGACCAGCGTTTTGCCCACGCGGTCGGCATGCACGGAATGATAGAGATGAATGCCGTGTTCGTCGCCGATGACGATAAAGCTGGCATCGCTATGCACGACCAGCTTTTGCATAAAGTTGTGTATTGCCGGAATATCTTTTTTTTCCACCGACTCCTGCAGGGTAGGAATTAAGGCAATCTCTTCCGCCTGAATTCTCGCCCGGGTGCTCATTTCCTGATAAAGCTGGCGGCCAACGTCGAAATAGTAATAGGTTCCGAGCATGGCAAAGAGCACGGAAAAAAAGGCAACCAGGTAGATAAACAAGCGTATCTGAAAGGAAACTTTCATAGGCCAGGCGTGTATTCAGTGAGGCAAAATGGCAGCTTAACACCGATGCCCCGCTGGCTGCGCGGCTTTGAACGAAAGTTTGAACAACCTCACGCAACGGCACTTTTCGTTAATTTCAGCCAATTTTTTTGCACTCTCTTAAGGTTTGTCTAAGCCGGGAATAAAAACCATAAAAACCACGAAGAAATAAAAACCATTAACGCCATAGATGCCTTTAAATTAACGGTTTTAATCTGCTACCCCTCACATTACAGGGGTATTTAATCTTTTAGTCTGCCCCGACAAATTAAAAAAAGGGGCTTGATATGAGCACGACCGATGATTCCTACAACATCATTCCTGAATCCATTGATATTAATAAGCCGACGCTCAAAGAGCGCTGGTGGCATATTCTCGACAGTTGGAAAGTGGGGATTATCCCGCTGCCGCTGTTTGTGCTGGCAGGGGCGTTGATCGCCATCGACTGCCTCGGCGGTAAACTGCCGAGCGATATCGTGGTGATGGTGGCGACGCTGGCCTTCTTCGGCTTTGCCTGCGGCGAATTTGGTAAACGCCTGCCGGTGATCGGCAAAATGGGTGCCGCCGCCATCTGCGCCACCTTCATCCCTTCCGCGCTGGTGTACTACGGCCTGCTGCCGGACGTGGTGGTGGAGTCCACCACCAAATTCTATAAATCCACCAACATCCTTTACCTCTACATCTGCTGCATCATCGTCGGCAGCATCATGAGCATGAACCGCACCACGTTAATTCAGGGCTTCCTGCGTATTTTCTTCCCGATGCTGTGTGGCGAAGTCGTGGGCATGATTGTTGGCATGGGCGTTGGTCTGGCGCTGGGCCTTGAGCCGTTCCAGATCTTCTTCTTCCTGATCCTGCCGATCATGGCCGGGGGCGTTGGGGAAGGGGCGATCCCGCTTTCCATCGGCTACGCCACGCTGCTGCATATGGATCAGGGCGTGGCGCTGGGCCGCATTCTGCCTATCGTGATGCTGGGCAGCCTGACGGCGATCGTTATCTCCGGCTGCCTGAATCAGCTGGGAAAACGCTTCCCGCACCTGACCGGCGAAGGTGAACTGATGCCGGGTAAAACCAACGGCGGTGAAAAAGAGCAAACCGCCGCCCTGTTCAACGGCAAAGCAGATGTGACCACTATCGCTTCCGGCGCGCTGCTGGCGGTGCTGCTCTACATGGTGGGTATGCTGCTGCACAAACTGATTGGCCTGCCGGCTCCGGTCGGGATGCTGTTTGTCGCGGTGCTGATCAAACTTTGCCACGGCGTTTCCCCACGCATGCTGGCGGGCTCGCAGGTGGTTTATAAATTCTTCCAGACCGCCGTGACCTATCCAATTCTGTTTGCCGTGGGCGTCGCCATTACGCCTTGGAATGAGCTGGTTGACGCTTTCACTATTACCAACCTGCTGGTCATCGTCAGTACCGTCAGCGCGCTGGTGGCGACCGGTTTCTTCGTCGGTAAAAAAATCGGTATGCATCCTATCGACGTGGCCATTGTGTCCTGTTGCCAGAGCGGGCAGGGCGGGACCGGCGACGTCGCCATTCTGACCGCCGGTAACCGCATGTCGCTGATGCCGTTCGCCCAGATTGCAACCCGCATTGGCGGGGCGATCAACGTCTCGGTGGCGCTGCTGGTGCTTGGCAACTTTCTTGTCTGACTTTTGATTAACCAGGAACTGTTATGAAACTCGCAAGTTATGTACTTCAGGGCCAGCGGAGCTACGGCGTGGTAACGCCGGAAGGCATCGTTGACCTGGGCCGCCGTTTAGGCTCGCGTTTTGCGGATTTAAAGGCTTTGCTGGCGGCAGACGCGGTGCATGAAGCGCTGGCGTTTGCCGGGCTGAAGGCCGATGTGGCGGCGTCAGACGTTCGCTGGCTGCCGGTCATCGAACGCCCGGAGAAAATTCTCTGCGTCGGCATGAACTACGCTGACAAGCGCAAAGAGTTCGACCAGCACAATCCGGCTCCAACCCTGTTTGTGCGCTTTGCCGACTCCCAGACCGGGCATGACTCCCCGGTGGTGAAACCGCATCACTCCAGCGAGTTCGACTATGAAGGCGAGCTGGCGGTGATCATCGGCAAAGGTGGGGTGAACATTTCTGCGGCGGATGCCCTGAACCACGTCGCGGGCTACAGCTGCTATATGGACGGGTCGGCGCGCGACTGGCAGCACACCTGGTTTACCGCCGGGAAAAACTGGCCGCAGACAGGGGCTTTTGGCCCGTGGATGACCACGTCGGATGAAATTCGCGATCCGCACGATCTGGCGATCCGCACCTGGCTGAACGGGCGCATGGTACAGGAAGACAACACCAGCAGCATGATCCACAAGGTTGCCGAGCTTATCGAATACATCTCGACTTTTACCTCGCTCAGCGCGGGGGACGTGATCATCACCGGTTCTCCCGGTGGCGTCGGCAAAAAGCGCACGCCGCCGCTGTTCATGCAGCCGGGCGACCGCATTGAAGTTGAAATTGAGCGCATTGGCCATCTCAGCAACGTGATCGTTGCGGCCCGCGAGCCTCTGGCTTCCGGGGCGGTGGCGCACTAACGCTATGTTCCAGCCCAACCCCATCGAGTTCAGTACCGTCGATCCGCTGCGGCAGCCGCAGGCGCTGGCCGCTATCCGGGATCTGCTGGGGCGGAACCAGCTCGGGCTGGACGGCGACATTCAGCTGTTCGTCGTCGCCCTTTCAGGGGCAAAAATCGTCGGCTGTGCCGGGCTGGCGTGGCGCACCATCAAATGTGTGGCGGTGGATGAAGCCTGGCGTGGGGAGAACCTTAGCGTGCGTTTGCTGGGGGAAATCCAGCATATCGCGATGGAGCGCGGGCAGGCGCATTTGTTCCTGTTCACCCGCCCCTACAACCTCGACCGGTTTCGCCAGAGCGGCTTCTGGCCGCTGGTGCAGGTGGATGAGGCGGCGGTGCTGATGGAAAACACGCCCGTCGGCATCAGCCGCTACTGCGCCGGGTTGGAGAAACTGCGGCAACCGGGCAACCGGATCGGCGCCATTGTGATGAACGCTAACCCGTTCACTCTCGGCCACCGCTATCTGGCCGAGAAGGCGGCGCAGCGCTGCGACTGGCTGCATCTGTTTGTGGTACAGGAGGACGCTTCGTTTTTTCCGTTCGAGGAGCGGTGGGAGATGGTTCGCCAGGGAGTGGCCCACTTGCCTAACGTGATTGTGCATCCGGGGTCCGACTACCTGATCTCCCGCGCCACCTTTCCGGGCTATTTCCTGAAAGAGAGCGGGCTTATCGACAAAACCTGGAGCGCAATGGACCTGATGATTTTCCGTGACTACGTTGCCCCGGCGCTGGGCGTGACGCACCGCTTTGTCGGCAACGAACCGTTCTGCGCGGTGACCCGGGAATACAACCAGGCCATGCGCTACTGGCTGGAAGTGCACCGCCACCACAGCGCGGCGTCGATTCAGGTGATCGAGCTGCCGCGAAAATGCCATGCCGCCGGACGAGAGATTTCCGCCTCTGAAGTGCGAGCCTTACTCAAGAGCCAGCAAATGGCCCGCATCCGGGACATTGTCCCGGACAGTACCTTTAGCCATCTCCAGCGGCACTACGCGCGGGATGTGGCCTGAATTTTTTAACCAGGACAAAGCCTTATGAGAATCGTAAAGCAAGCCTTAGCCGGGACGCTGGAGTCCAGCGATCTGCTGGTGAGAGTCGCCCCCGCCGAAGGTGAGTTCAGCCTGATGATACACAGCGAAGTACAAAAGCAGTTCGGGGAGCAAATTCGTCGTGTGGCGGAGCAGACGCTCGCTCAGCTCGGCGTGAAAGAGGGGATTTTTATTCTGGAAGACAAGGGGGCACTGGACTGCGTGATCCGCGCCCGTTTGCAAAGCGCGGTGCTCCGTGCCGCCGATGCCGAGCAGATTGACTGGGGAAAACTACAATGAAAAAACTCCGTCGCAGCATGTTGTTCCTCCCCGGCGCTAACGCCGCCATGCTCTCCACCGCTTTTATTTACCGCCCGGATTCGATCATGTTCGACCTGGAAGACGCCGTGGCGCTGCGTGAGAAAGACACCGCCCGCGTGCTGGTGTTTCACGCTCTGCAGCACCCGATGTACCGCGACATCGAAACCGTGGTTCGTATTAACCCGCTTAACACCCCGTTTGGCCTGGCCGATCTCGAGGCCGTCGTGCGCGCCGGAGTGGACGTGGTGCGCCTGCCAAAAACCGACACGCCGGAAGATATCTTCCTGCTGGAATCTCACCTCGAGCGCATTGAGCGTGAGTGTGGCCGAGAGCCGGGCTCCACCAAACTGATGGCGGCGATTGAATCCGCCGTCGGCGTGATCAACGCCGTCGCCATCGCACGTTCTTCCCCGCGTCTGATTGGTATTGCGCTGGCGGCGTTTGATTACGTGATGGATATGCAAACCGAGCGTGGCGACGGCACGGAGCTGTTCTATGCCCGCTGCGCGGTGCTGCATGCCGCGCGCGCCGCTGGGATTGACGCGTTCGACGTGGTTTGGTCTGACGTGAATAACGAGGCCGGGTTCCTGCGAGAAGTCGAGCTAATCCGCAAAATGGGCTTCAACGGTAAATCGCTGATCAACCCCCGGCAGATTGAGCTGCTGCATAACGCCTACGCGCCAACTCAGGACGAAGTCGATTATGCCCGCCGGGTGATTGCCGCCGCCGACGAAGGGGAGCGCAACGGCCTGGGCGTGGTGTCGCTCAACGGCAAGATGATCGACGCGCCAATCATTAACCATGCGCAGGTGGTGCTTGAGCGCGCCGCGGCTTCCGGCGTGCGCCGTTAAGGACAAAACAATGAGCAATATGACCGAACTTTTACACCTTGAGTATCCGCATCTGGCCCATCTGCGAAGCTTCGACGGGGCGCATCAAACCACGCCGTGGCTGGCGGATGCCGAAGCGAAGAAAACCCGCAAGCTTTGCGACACGCTGGAGCAGGCGATTGCCCAAAGCGGGCTGAAGGACGGCATGACCATCTCCTTCCATCATGCTTTCCGGGAAGGCGATCGGGTGATTAATCACGTGGTTGCCACGCTGGCTCGCCTTGGATTTAAAGATCTGACGCTGGCCTCAAGTTCGCTGATGACCTGCAACGAAGCGCTGATTGAGCCCATTCGTAACGGTGTGATCACCCGCATTTACACCTCCGGGATGCGCGGCAAGCTGGCGGAAGCGATCTCTCATGGCCTGATGGCCGAGCCGGTACAAATCCACTCCCACGGCGGGCGCGTGAAACTGCTGCAGGACGGCGAGCTAAAAATCGACGTGGCATTTCTCGGCGTGCCGTGCAGCGACGAATACGGCAATGCCAACGGCACCCACGGTAAATCCTGCTGCGGCTCGCTGGGCTACGCCAAAGTAGACGCCCATTTTGCCCGCAAAGTCGTGCTGTTAACCGAAGAGCTGGTGCCGTTCCCCAATATGCCCGCGAGCCTGATGCAGGATGAGGTGGACTACATCGTGCAGGTCGACACCGTGGGCGATCCGGCCAAAATCAGCGTCGGGGCAGCACGTGTCACCAGCAACCCCCGCGAGCTGATGATTGCCCGCACCGCAGCGGAAGTGATTGAACATTCGGGCTACTTCCTCCCCGGCTTCTCCATGCAGACCGGCTCCGGCGCGGCGGCCACCGCCTGCACGCGCTTTATGGAAGAAAAAATGGAGCGTAATGGCGTCGTCGCTCGCTTTGCCCTCGGGGGGATCACCGGCAGCCTGGTGGATCTCCATGAGAAAGGGCTGATCGAAAAACTGCTCGACACCCAGTGTTTTGACGGCCAGGCCGCCGCCTCTCTGGCGCGTAACCCGAACCACGTTGAGATCTCCACCAACGTTTATGCCAATCCCGGAGCGAAGGCCACGAGCTGCGATCAGCTTGATGTGGTGATCCTTAGCGCGCTGGAGATCGATATCGACTTTAACGTCAATGTGATCACCGGATCTGACGGCGTTATGCGCGGCGCGTCCGGCGGACACTGCGACGTGGCGAGCGCGGCAAACCTGACTATCGTGGTTGCTCCGCTGCTGCGCACGCGCATTCCTACCGTTGTTAAACGGGTGACCACGCGCGTTACGCCAGGTGAAAGCATTGATGTGCTGGTGACGGATCACGGCGTGGCGGTTAATCCGACCCGGCCGGAGATCCGTGAACGGCTTGAGGGTGCGGGGATGAAGATCGTGAGCATAGAAGATCTTTACCAGCGCGCTATTTCCCTGACCGGCGAGCCGAAGCCGATCGAATTTACGCCGCGCATCGTCGGCGTGATCCGCTACCGCGACGGCAGCGTGATCGACGTGGTGCGTCAGGTCAAAGAGGAGTCAGCCCAATGAGTGAAACGCTTGTGGAAGCGGAAGGCGTTACCCTTGCGGCCCTGCTTGAGGCGAAAGAGCGGCGGGCGCACCGGCAGCAAGAGTGGCTGGTTAAGTACCGGCAGCCGGTGCTTTCCCTGACGCTGGTGACGCCCGGCCAGGTAAAGGACAGCATTCGCTACCGCAACTGCATGGCGGTAGCGCTGCAGGCCTGCGACCAGCTGCTGTGGGGCAACCGCTGGCCGGTGCTCGAGCGGCAGGTACTGTGGCTGCCGACCGGGGCCGAAGCGATGTGGAGCGTGGCGCATTCGGCCAGCGAACTTAAGGCGGCAACTGTCGGGCTGGAGCAAACCCATCCGCTCGGCAGGCTGTGGGATGCGGATGTGATTTGCCCCGACAATGGCCCGGTCGGGCGGACTTCGCTGGATTTGGCGGGCCGGCGCTGCCTGGTGTGCAACGAGCCCGCGCATGCCTGTGCACGCTCCCGCCGCCACCCCATGGATGAAGTGACCGCGCGCGTCGAGAGGCTGATAGATGGCTGGTTTGCCAGGGATTAAATCAAGTACTGCCGCCGCCCCGGATGTGCCAGCCCTGGCGCGGCAGGCGCTGCTGGACGAGGTGTGGCTAACGCCAAAGCCGGGGCTGGTGGATGCCGCCAACAACGGCTCGCACCGGGATATGGATCTGCCAATGTTTCTCGGCAGCATTGCGGCCATTGGCCCCTGGTTCAGCACGTTCCACGCTTTAGGGCGTGAACATGCCGGGCGAGGTGCCAGTGAGATGCTGCGGCTCATCCGTCCGGCGGGCATCGCCTGCGAACATGCGATGTATCAGGCCACTCAGGGCGTGAATACGCACAAAGGTGGCGTGTTTTCGCTGGGGCTGCTTTCTACCGCCGCTGGCCGTCTGCAGGGGCAGGGCAAAGCGCTAACTGCATCGGCGGTGTGTTCCACCGTGAGCGAGATCTGCAGCGGGATTGTGGAAAGAGAACTGGTCGCGGCCCGGAAGGCTTCTTCCGTTGGCGAAAGGCTTTATCAGCAGTTTGGCCTGACCGGCGCACGCGGCGAGGCGGAAAGCGGATTCCTTACTGTGCGCCAGCATGTGCTGCCTTACTGGCAGGCGGAAAGCTGCCCGAAGCGCCGTCTGCTTGCGGCGATGTTGCGTCTGATGGCTGCTAACCCAGACACCAATCTTGTGTCGCGCGGCGGGCTAAACGGACTGCGCTATGTGCAGCGTTACGCAGCGCGCCTGATTCAGCAAGGCTGGCACGAGGACGATCTTCGGCAAATGGATGCCGATCTTATTGCCCGCAACCTCAGTCCCGGCGGGAGCGCGGATCTGCTGGCCGTCAGCGCTGTTTTAGCGGAAATTGCGGTGTGAAGGCAACGCAGCACGAATTTCATGCTAATGAGACCCGTTTTTGTCTAGTCTGAGGTTTTCACTCTTGATAATAAAAGGAGTACCTCATGGCTCAGACCGCAGAGAAAAACCGTCGCTTTGTGCTGGCGAAGCGCCCGCAGGGGATGCCGACCCGCGAAGATATCCATCTGGAAGAAGTGGCTGTTCCGACGCCGGGAAAAGGTGAAGTGCTGCTACGCACGCTTTTCCTCTCCCTCGATCCGTATATGCGCGGGCGCATGAGCGACGCCAAATCCTACTCGGCGCCGATTGCCATCGGTGAAGTTATTGTGGGGGGAACCGTCAGCCGCGTGGAAAGCTCTCAGCATCCTGATTACCAGCCGGGCGACCTGGTTCTGGCCGACTCTGGCTGGCAGGATTATTCACTTTCCAACGGGGAAGGCCTGCAGAAGCTGGAGAAAAACATGTCTCATCCTTCCTGGGAGCTGGGACTGCTTGGCATGCCGGGCTTTACCGGCTATATGGGGCTGACGGACATCGGTAACCCGCAGCCGGGTGAAACCGTGGTGGTTGCGGCAGCCAGCGGCGCGGTGGGTTCGGTTGTAGGGCAAACGGCTCGCCTTCGCGGGGCGAGAGTTATCGGCATTGCCGGCGGGGAAGATAAGTGCCGCTATGTGAAGGACACGCTGAAGTTTGATGAGTGCCTCGATCACCGTGCCAGTGATTTCGCTGAACAGCTCGCCAAAGCCTGCCCGAACGGCATCGACGTCTACTTTGAAAACGTCGGCGGGGCGGTGTTTGACGCCGTCTTCCCGCTGCTGAATACCAAAGCGCGTATCCCGGTTTGTGGCATGATCAGCCAGTACAACGGCAACAACAGCGCCTTTGAGCACGATCGTCTGCCGGAGCTAATGGCGACTATCCTGAAAAAACGTATGCGCGTGGAAGGGTTTATCATCAGCCAGGATTACGGCCATCGTTACCCGGAATTCTACAAGCAGATGAGCGAGTGGATTGCCGCCGGAGAGATTGAGTTCCGCGAGGATATCGTGGACGGGCTGGAAAACACCGTGGAGGCGTTCCAGGGGCTGCTGGCCGGGAAGAACTTCGGCAAGCTGATTGTGAAGGTGGCGGAGTAAAGGGGGGACTCTGGCGGCAGAGTGTCGCCTCTTAGTCAAAATCTTCACGATTATGTAGAGTCGGCTAAGGTTCCGTTCACTTCCAGCCCTGTTTTATATGTAACCCGGCATAGGTGAACGTCTTAGGGGAGTCACCGTCACTCCCCTAAGAACCCGGACTCCCGGCCAAATAAATCGACCGCGTGAGCGGCAGACCTCCGTTTTATCTCCCAGTCCAGGGTCGGCTGAGATGCGTTCCCGACGCTCTCGGCCACAACGTCTCTGCTTCTTTTACCCTCTCCCTCGAAGGGAGAGGGAATAAACAATGTTTCCCGTAGATTTTGTTTTCTCCCTCGCCCCTTTGGGGTGTACAGTCCGGGGACATGGTAGACAGGTGTTCGCAGACATGGTGAACACTTTTTAACAT
>DWRP01000051.1:0-25608 GCA_018231245.1 Gorgopas trochilus
TGATGCTCACCGGTAACCTCCCGATGATCAGTCGGGGATCTTCTCCACCTGAGTGGAGAAGATCAAGACATAAGGGCCGGGGTGAGGGCATCAGGCCGCACCGTGCTTACAGCGTCACACCACTCTTAAAGATCGCCAGCTCGCGGAAGTCGTTCTTCTCGTTGCAGGTCTGCCTGCCGTTGGCAAATTCAACGATGGTATCCACAAACTCCGCCAGCAGCTCCGGCATCGCCTTGCCGTGGATCAGCTGCCCCGCATCGAAATCGATCCAGTGCTTTTTCTTCGCCGCCAGCTCGCTGTTGGTGGCGATTTTTACCGTCGGCACAAAGCCGCCGTACGGCGTGCCGCGCCCGGTGCTGAACAGCACCATGTGGCAGCCCGCGCCCGCCAGCGCGCTGGTGGCGACCGCATCGTTACCCGGCGCGCTCAGTAGATTAAGCCCGTGCGTTTTCAGCCGCTCGCCGTAGCGCAGCACGTCCACCACCTGGCTTGCGCCGGCTTTCTGGGTGCAGCCAAGGGATTTCTCTTCAAGCGTGGTGATCCCGCCCGCCTTGTTGCCCGGCGATGGGTTTTCATAAATCGGCTGGTTGTGGGCAATAAAGTACTGCTTGAAGTCGTTGACCATCGTAACGGTCTTTTCAAACGTCTCTTCGTCGCGGCAGTGGCTCATCAGGATGCGTTCTGCGCCAAACATTTCCGGCACTTCGGTCAGAACAGTGGTGCCGCCGTTGGCAATCACGTAGTCCGAGAAGCGGCCGAGCATCGGGTTGGCGGTGATGCCGGACAGCCCGTCCGAGCCGCCGCACTCCAGGCCAAACTTCAGCTCGCTCAGCTTGCCCGCTTCGCGCTGGTCGTGGCGCATCACCTCATACAGCTGGTGAAGCTGCTCCAGCCCCGCCTCCACTTCGTCGTCCTGATGCTGACACACCATAAAGCGCACGCGCTCGGGGTCAAACTCGCCCAGCGTTTCGCGGAAGGCATCCACCTGGTTGTTTTCACAGCCCAGGCCAATCACCAGCACCGCGCCCGCGTTCGGGTGGCGAACCATGTTTTGCAGCATGGTTCGCGTATTAATATGGTCGTCGCCCAGCTGCGAGCAGCCGTAGGTGTGGCTGAAAAGATGAACGCCGTCGATGCCTTCGGCATCGCGGGTCTCCTTCAGGAAGCGCGTCTGGATCTGACGCGCAATCCCGTTCACGCAGCCTACGGTCGGCAGGATCCACAGCTCGTTGCGGATCCCCACCTCGCCACCGGCGCGGCGGTAGATCTGCACGTCGCGATCCGCCGCCTGCCCCGCTTCAGCCTGAACGTCAGGTTGATAGCTGTACTCGTCCAGGTCGCTGAGGTTGGTGCGGGTATTGTGCGAGTGAATGTGTTCACCCGGCGCAATATCCTGCAGCGCGTGACCAATGGGCAAACCGTACTTCACGACGTTTTCCCCTTTGGCGATGGGGCACACGGCAAATTTATGCCCGCGCGCAATCGCCTGGCGCAGGGTGACCGTATGGTTCTCAACGGTCACCACCGCGCCTTCGGTTAAATCGGCCAGCGCGACGGCCACGTTATCCAGCGAATGGATCTTGATGTAGTGCATATCAACCTCAAACGGCCTTAGTTCAGTTCAATGGCGAAGTAGTCGCGCGCATTGTTAAAGCAGATGTTTTTCACCATCTCGCCCAGCAGCTGGATATCCGCCGGGGCTTCGCCCGCCTGCACCCAGCGGCCAATCATCTGGCACAGAATGCGGCGGAAATATTCATGACGTGTATAAGACAGGAAGCTGCGGCTGTCGGTCAGCATGCCGACAAAGCGGCTGAGCAGGCCAAGCTGCGCCAGCTGCGTCATCTGACGCTCCATGCCGTCCTTCTGATCGTTAAACCACCAGCCGGAACCGAACTGCATTTTGCCCGGCATGCCTTCGCCCTGGAAGTTGCCGATCATGGTGCCCAGCACTTCGTTATCGCGCGGGTTCAGGCAGTAAAGGATGGTTTTTGGCAGCAGGTTTTGTTCGTTCTGCTTGCTCAGCAGCTTAGAGAGCTCTTCCGCCATCGGGCGGTCGTTGATGGAGTCGAAGCCCACGTCCGCGCCCAGCAGCCTGAACTGACGCTGGTTGTTATTGCGCAGCGCGCCGATGTGGTACTGCTGCACCCAGCCGCGACGCGCGTATTCCGCGCCGAGGAAGACCAGCACCGCCGTTTTAAACTGCGCGACTTCGTGCTCGCTCAGCGTTTCGCCCGAGAGACGGCGCGCCAGGATGTTATCCAGATCCGCCTCGTTGGATTCCGCAAACATCACCACGTCCAGCGCGTGGTCGGAAACTTTACAGCCGTGCGCCGCAAAGTGGTCCAGGCGCTTCGTCAGCGCGGACTGCAGGTCGGCGAAGCGGCGAATATCGGTATCAGAGACCTCGGCAAGCTTCGCCATATAGTCGCTGAAGGTCGCCTGCTCAATGTTGAAGGCTTTATCAGGACGCCAGCTCGGCAGCACCTTGATGTCGAAAGAGGTGTCCTGTGCCACAACCGCATGGTGCTCCAGCGAGTCGATTGGATCGTCCGTGGTGCCGACCATCTTCACGTTCATCTGCTGCATGATGCCGCGCGCGGTGAAGCGATCCTGCGCCAGCAGTTCGCTGCACTGGTCCCAGATTTCATCTGCGGTCGTCGGGGAAAGGAGCTTGCCGGTGATGCCGAACGGACGGCGCAGCTCGAGGTGCGTCCAGTGGTACAGCGGGTTGCCGATGGTGTGCGGCACGGTAGCGGCCCAGGCGTCAAACTTCTCGCGGTCGGTTGCGTCGCCGGTGCAGAGGCGTTCCGCCACGCCGTTGGTGCGCATCGCGCGCCACTTATAGTGGTCACCCTTCAGCCAGATATCATACAGGTTTTTAAAACGGTAATTTTCGGCAACCTGCTGCGGCGGCAGATGGCAGTGGTAGTCGAAAATCGGCTGGTCTTTTGCGTAGTCGTGGTACAGACGGCGGGCAAACTCGGTATCTAACAGGAAATCTTCGGTCATAAACGGGGTCATTATCGTCTTCCTCTGTAGCGGGAGCGTCAGAAAGCTTGATGTTCAGATGCTGCAAAGTTATCACACCAATTTCCAGAGCCCGTAGTTTTTTTCGTGAGTCAGATCAATAAACACAGACAAATAATTTACCCTCAAAGAGGTAAACTCGCCTGAAAACCGCGCCACTACTGGCTTCTCTCGCCAGTCAGAATGCCCCTACAAAGATTCCAGCAATTGTGATGTCACTCACCTTTTAAAGTTGTATGACAAGTTATCTTTTCGCCGTCGCATCAATAAGCCGACGGAATGCATTACCGGTGTTTGATACACCGGATTTAACGGTATGGATACCCACTTAAGCACGATGACTTTTGGCAAGGTTCGGGCCGGATCGGGACATCTCCTGGTGACGCCCCTCCCGTTAACAATTGCTCCCGAAGAGGGTTGAGCGATTGCCGCACCCGGTGCGGAAATCACATAACGATGAGGTTTTACATGCGTAAAATTAAAGGGTTACGTTGGTATATGATTGCACTGGTGACGCTCGGCACCGTGCTGGGTTACCTGACGCGTAATACCATTGCGGCGGCTGCGCCAACGCTAATGGAAGAGCTGCACATTTCGACCCAGCAGTACTCATACATCATTGCAGCCTACTCCGCGGCTTATACCATCATGCAGCCGGTCGCCGGCTATGTGCTGGACGTGCTAGGCACCAAAATCGGTTATGCCTTCTTCGCCGTCACCTGGGCTATTTTCTGTGGCGCAACCGCGCTGGCAGGCAGCTGGGGCGGGCTGGCGCTGGCGCGCGGCGCGGTAGGGGCAGCCGAAGCGGCGATGATCCCGGCCGGGCTGAAAGCCAGCTCCGAGTGGTTCCCGGCGAAAGAGCGCTCTATTGCCGTCGGCTACTTCAACGTGGGATCGTCTATTGGCGCAATGATTGCCCCGCCTCTGGTGGTGTGGGCTATCGTAATGCACAGCTGGCAGCTGGCGTTCATCATCTCCGGCGTGCTGAGCTTCGCCTGGGCCATGGCGTGGCTTATCTTCTATAAACATCCGCGCGATCAGAAAAAGCTGTCTGAAGAAGAGCGCGAGTACATCATCGGCGGCCAGGAAGCACAGCACCAGACCAACAACGGCAAAAAGATGTCGGTCCTGCAGATCCTCGGCACGCGCCAGTTCTGGGGTATCGCCCTGCCGCGCTTCCTCGCCGAGCCTGCCTGGGGAACGTTCAACGCGTGGATCCCGCTGTTCATGTTTAAGGTATACGGCTTTAACCTGAAAGAGATTGCGATGTTCGCCTGGATGCCAATGCTGTTTGCGGACCTCGGCTGTATCGTTGGCGGCTACCTGCCTCCGCTGTTCCAGCGCTGGTTTGGCGTGAACCTGATCGTCTCGCGTAAAATGGTGGTGACGATGGGCGCGCTGCTGATGATTGGCCCGGGGATGATCGGCCTGTTCACCAGCCCGTATATTGCTATCGCCCTGCTGTGCGTCGGTGGCTTTGCGCACCAGTCCCTGTCGGGCGCGCTGATTACGCTCTCTTCCGACGTCTTTGGCCGTAACGAAGTGGCAACGGCAAACGGCCTGACCGGCATGGCCGCCTGGACCGCGAGCACCCTGTTCGCGCTGGTGGTGGGCGCCCTGGCGGATACCATTGGCTTTAGCCCACTGTTCGCCGTGCTGGCCATCTTCGACCTGTTGGGGGCGGTGGTGATCTGGACGGTGCTGAAAAGCAAATCCGCCGAGGAGCTCGAGAGAGAGTCCCTCGGAGGACCGGCGACGCAGAGTTAGCATCGCTGTGCCGGGTGGCGGCTTCGCCTGACCCGGCCTACAAAACCTGAAAGCCGCCTCCGGGCGGCTTTTTTATGGCGAAATCTGGAGACTGGCGCGCAAAAGTGGTATAACAAATACTCCGCCGTACCCTGCCTGGAGCGCATATGGAAATCACCGAACCACGCCGTTTATATCAGCAACTTGCCGCTGAGCTGAAAGATCGCATCGAGCAAGGCGTCTATCTCGTCGGTGATAAACTTCCCGCCGAGCGCTTCATTGCGGATGAAAAAAGCGTCAGCCGCACCGTGGTGCGTGAAGCGATCATCATGCTGGAAGTGGAAGGCTATGTCGAAGTGCGCAAAGGTTCCGGCATCCACGTGATTTCCAACCAGGCAAAACACTCCCCCGTACCGGACGAAAGCCTGGAGTTTGCCAGCTACGGTCCGTTTGAGCTGCTCCAGGCTCGCCAGTTGATTGAAAGCAACATTGCCGAGTTTGCCGCCACCCAGGTGACCAAGCAGGACATCATGAAGCTGATGGATATTCAGGAGAAAGCGCGTAAGGAAAAATGTTTCCGCGATTCAGAGTGGGATTTACAGTTTCACGTCCAGGTTGCGCTGGCTACCCAAAATACCGCGCTGGCGGCAATCGTGGAAAAAATGTGGACTCAGCGCGTTCACAACCCGTACTGGAAAAAACTGCACGATCACATCGATTCACGCACCGTGGATAACTGGTGTGACGATCACGACCAGATCCTTAAAGCGCTGATTCGCAAAGACCCGCACGCGGCCAAGCTGGCAATGTGGCAGCATCTGGAAAACACCAAGCTGATGCTGTTTAACGAAACCAGCGACGACTTCGAATTTAACGCTGACCGCTATCTTTTTGCCGATAATCCGGTGGTTCATCTGGATACCGCCGCCAGTCAGGCAAAATAACACGCCGCTTCGCTGGCAAAGCCCACCGCTGCGCGCCTTGCGCCGATGGGTAAGCAAAACATATATAGTGTCAGCCTTTGTAAAATCCCTCGCTCACTTCCAGGGCTTACGCCAAAATCACTTTGCCCATGCAATTTCTGTGACGAAAAACGCTGGGCTTTGTTACACTTGGATTCAATTTGCATTCTAGTAAGTTAGTGCTTGCTTACCAGCCAATTAACAGGGAACAGTTCTGGCCACCACCCATGTGTCCGCGAGCGACCATAATGAAATCACTATAATGTCGCCGTACTGTTTTTCCCGGATAACAGGCGTGACGTTAACCGATTTCCAGGAATACTGAATGGAACTTTTGACTCAACTCCTGCAAGCCTTATGGGCACAGGATTTCGAAACGCTGGCCAACCCGTCCATGATTGGCATGCTCTATTTCGTCTTATTTATGATTCTGTTCCTTGAGAACGGACTGCTGCCTGCCGCGTTTTTACCGGGAGACAGCCTGCTGGTGCTGGTGGGCGTACTGTGCGCGAAAGGGGCGATGGCCTTTCCGCAAACTATCCTGCTGCTGACCATTGCCGCCAGCCTGGGCTGCTGGGTGAGCTATATTCAGGGACGATGGCTCGGCAATACGCGCATTGTGCAGAACTGGCTTTCGCATCTCCCCGCGCATTATCACCAGCGCGCACACCACCTGTTCCATAAGCACGGGCTTTCCGCGCTGCTGATGGGCCGCTTTATCGCCTTTGTGCGAACGCTGCTGCCGACCATTGCCGGCCTTTCCGGCCTTAGCAGCGCGCGCTTCCAGTTCTTCAACTGGATGAGCGGCCTGCTGTGGGTGCTGATCCTGACCACGCTGGGCTACGCGCTGGGCAAAACGCCGGTCTTTATGAAATACGAAGACCAGCTGATGTCATGCCTGATGCTGCTGCCGGTCGTGCTGCTGGTCTTTGGCCTGGTCGGCTCGCTGGTGGTGCTGTGGAAGAAAAAATACGGGGCCAAAGGCTAACTATGGCTATCTCACCGCGCGCGCTGCGCCGTTTTTCCTGGGCCCTCGCTACGCTGATGATATTCAGCACACTGGTTCTGCTCTGGACTGCGCTGCAGCATGAAGAATCTACGCTGGCGATTCGCCCGATGAATCAGGGTGCCAGCGTGCCGGACGGTTTTTCCATCTGGCATCACCTGGATGCAAACGGCATCCGCTTTAAGAGCATTACGCCGCAGGACGACGTTTTGCTCATAAAATTTGACTCCAGCGCGCAAAGCGCCGCCGCAAAAGCGGTGCTGGACCGCACGCTGCCGCAGGTATACATCATTGCGCAGCAGGAAGATGAAAGTCAGGCAGCGGCCTGGCTTTCCCGGATACGCGACACATCGCATCGGTTGGGTTAATTACCAGGATTCCGAATCTTTTCACTGCTTTTGGTGATTATGCCGTTTACTTACTATGCTTAAGTACGCGGAGCACCCCTCAGTTGTTCTCCGCATGACTTTGGAAAACGGTAATACCGTCAGGTTTGCCGTCACACAATGGAAGGTTTCAATAATGAAATACCGCATCACTCTGGCTCTGGCCCTTTTTTCGTTAAGCACTGCCTCCTTCGCCAACTCTCTTTGTCAGGAGAAGGAGCAGGACATACAGCGTGAAATCAGTTATGCCGAAAAGCACAACAACCAGCACCGGATCGACGGGCTGAAAAAAGCGCTGAGCGAAGTGAAAGCCAACTGCACGGACAGCCAGCTGCGTGCCGACCACCAGAAAAAAATCGCTGAACAAAAGGACGAGATAGCCGAGCGCCGTCAAGACCTGCAGGAAGCGAAAGAGAAAGGTGATGCGGGTAAAATTGCCAAGCGCGAAAGAAAGCTGAAAGAGGCGCAGGAAGACCTGAAAGCGCTGGAAGCTCGCGATTATTGAGTTAACGGAAATCTCAACAGGAGAGAATCATGTCAAAAGATACGACTTCAGAAAATCTGCGCGCTGAACTGAAATCCCTGGCGGACACGCTGGAAGAGGTGCTGAACTCCTCTACTGATAAATCCAAAGAAGAGCTGGGCAAGCTGCGCAGCAAAGCGGAAAGCGCGCTGAAAGAGAGCCGCTATCGTCTGGGTGAAACCGGCGATGCGCTGGCAAAACAGACCCGCGAAGCCGCAGCGCGTGCAGACGAATACGTGCGTGATAACCCGTGGACCGGCGTAGGCATCGGTGCCGCGATTGGCGTCGTGCTGGGCGTTCTGCTGACGCGTCGTTAATTATGGAAGATCCTCGTCACGCACAAGGGCCTGCTAAAAACGTCCTCGGCATCGGCCAGCGTATTTTGACCACGCTGGTCGGCATTGCCGAAACGCGAGTTCGTCTGGCGGTAGTGGAGCTGGAAGAGGAGAAAGCCAACCTTTTCCAGATGCTGCTTATGCTCGGACTGACCATGCTTTTCGCCGCATTTGGGCTGATGAGCCTGATGGTGCTGATTATCTGGGCCATCGATCCGCAGTATCGTCTTAATGCGATGATCGCCACCACCGTTGTTCTGCTGGTTGGCGCGCTGATTGGCGGCCTGTGGACGATGCGTAAAGCGCGCCAGTCCACGTTCCTGCGCCACACGCGTCAGGAGCTGGCAAACGACCGCGCGCTGCTGGAGGATGACAAGCCGTGAGCAGCACAGCCGAACGTCTCAAGCGAAAAGCCTACCTGCTGAGCCAGATCCAGCAGCAGCGGCTGGATCTGTCCGCCAGCCGTCGTGACTGGCTGGAGCTAACGGAACGCTACGATCGCGGCTGGAATACGTTCCTGAGCCTGCGCTCGTGGGCGCTGGTGGGCAGCAGCGTGATGGCGATTTGGACCATACGTCATCCTAATATGCTGATCCGCTGGGCCCGTCGCGGCTTCGGCGTCTGGAGCGCCTGGCGTCTGGTCAAGACAACGCTGCGTAAGCAACAGCTACGGTGATAAAAGCAAAACGGTAACCCTGGTTACCGTTTTTTGTTTTTGCACCCTCTTCCTGTGGGCTGAGGGCACCAGCCCGCACGCCTTCTTACTCAATATCTTTGAAAAAGATTGACAGTTTTCCTTGCTAACAATTGCTACCCGCCCCGTTTACACTCCTCTCCATCGACAGCAAAGACGCGGTATCTCACCGAATTTGCACGTAAAAAATAATTAGCCGCCAAAGTGGTTTCCTGGAGAGTAAAATGAAAAAATTAGAAGATGTTGGTGTTCTGGTCGCGCGTATTCTGATGCCGATTCTGTTTATCACCGCAGGCTGGGGCAAAATCACCGGCTACGCGGGCACTCAGCAGTATATGGAAGCAATGGGCGTGCCGGGGTTCCTGCTGCCGCTGACCATCCTGCTTGAGTTTGGCGGCGGACTGGCCATTCTGTTCGGCTTCCTGACCCGCACCACCGCGCTGTTCACCGCAGGCTTCACCCTGCTGACGGCGTTCATCTTCCACAGCAACTTTGCGGAAGGCGTGAACTCCCTGATGTTCATGAAAAACCTGACCATCGCGGGCGGCTTCCTGCTGCTGGCTATCACCGGTCCTGGCGCATTCAGCATCGACCGCGTTCTGAATAAGAAGTGGTAAGCACGCTATACTGATTGAACTCAAAGCGAGGAGATATCTCCTCGCTTTTGCTATCTGACGGAGGAGAAAAAAATGGGACAACTCGTAGACGGCGTCTGGCAGGATGTCTGGTATGACACCAAATCCACCGGTGGTCGCTTTAAGCGCTCCGTTTCGGCCTTCCGTAACTGGCTAACCCCCGACGGCGCGGCCGGTCCGAGCGGCGAAAGCGGCTTCGCGGCCGAGAAAGATCGCTATCATCTGTATGTTTCGCTCGCCTGTCCGTGGGCGCACCGCACGCTGATCGTCCGCAAGCTGAAGGGGCTGGAGTCGTTAATCCCCGTTTCGGTGGTTAACCCGCTGATGCTGGAAAACGGCTGGACGTTCGACAGTGATTTCCCCGCGGCCACCGGCGACGAACTCTATCACCACGATTTCCTGTACCAGCTCTATCTTCGCGCCGATCCGCACTACACCGGACGCGTGACCGTCCCGGTACTCTGGGACAAGAAAAACCAGACCATCGTCAGCAACGAATCAGCGGAGATTATCCGCATGTTCAACACCGCGTTTGACGCCCACGGCGCCCGCGCCGGGGATTACTACCCGGTTGAACTGCGCGATAAAATTGACGAGCTGAACGGCTGGATCTACGACAACGTGAACAACGGCGTCTATAAGGCCGGATTCGCCACCAGCCAGGAAGCCTACGACGAGGCGGTGGGGAAGGTGTTTGAATCCCTCGAACGCCTGGAGCAGATCCTCGGCCAGCATCGCTACCTGACGGGCGATCGCCTGACGGAAGCGGACATTCGCCTGTGGACCACGCTCGTGCGTTTCGATCCGGTGTACGTCACCCACTTTAAGTGCGACAAGCACCGCATCAGCGACTATCTGAACCTGTACGGCTTCCTGCGCGACATCTATCAGATGCCGGGGATCGCGGAGACGGTCGATTTTGACCACATTCGCACCCACTACTACCGCAGCCACAAGACCATCAACCCGACGGGCATTATCTCCATCGGCCCGTGGCAGGATCTGGACGAGCCGCACGGGCGCGACGTCCGTTTTGGATAAATATTCTGTATATATACCCGAAATAATTCGAGTTGCATGAAGGCGGCTCCGCAGCGAATCCCCAGGAGCGTACATAAGTACGTGACTGGGGTGAGCGAGGACAGCCAACGCACAGGCAACGTGAAGTATGACGGGTAGATGCCCTTTTTTAATTCACGATATCAATCTATCCTTACCTCGATCGCTTAGAAAACAAGTGATTGACCGATTAAAGAGGCAAGGAAAAATGGACTGGTATTTAAAAGTACTGCGCAACTACGTTGGATTCGGCGGCCGCGCCCGCCGCAAAGAATATTGGATGTTCGTTCTGGTGAACTTCGTCCTCATCATGGTGCTGGGCATTGTGGACAGGATCCTCGGCTGGGAGCGCGCGAGCGGTGAAGGGGTACTGACGACCATTTATGGTCTGCTGGTCCTGCTGCCGTCGTGGGCCGTGCTGTTTCGCCGCCTGCACGACACCGATCGCTCCGCGTGGTGGCTGCTGCTGGTGTTGATCCCGATTATCGGCTGGCTGGTGATCCTGATCTTCAACTGTCAGAACGGCACGCCGGGCGAAAACCGCTTTGGTCCGGATCCTAAATTGAACCAATAGTTTTCGGCGGTGACGAAACTGAATAATTGATCGCTTAAAACGTTCGTTATTCTGAAAACGCCTTTACCACGCTTTACCCTGATTTATCACCAACCTATGATGTTTGCCGCTCAATGAATGAGCACATAGCAAATAAAGGGAAAAACCTTATGGGTTGGTATTTAAAAGTATTAAAAAACTATTTTGGTTTTAAAGGACGCGCACGCCGTAAAGAGTATTGGATGTTCGTACTTATCAGTATGATCGTTACAACGTGCGTAGCGTTCCTGAATAACCTACTGGGTGATTTAGGCATCGACAGGATTTATGAGCTGGCAATACTGATTCCAGCGTTTGCGCTGGCTTTTCGTCGCCTGCACGACACCGGACGTTCAGCGTGGTGGCTATTGCTAATTTTTATCCCGCTGCTGGGCTGGCTGGTTTTACTCTTCTTCATGGCCGGAAAAGGTGAAGCAGGCGAAAACCGCTTTGGTCCGGATCCAAAACTTAGCGCATAACATAAAGCCCGGTGGCGCTTACGCCTGCCGGGCCTACATGCTTATTTATTGTAGTGCGCAAAGAGCTTCGGAATTTCGCGCAGACACCACGATTTTGCCTCGCCCATGCTGTCGCGCCGCCACGCCATAATAATATCGACTTCGCTGGTGTATTCCGGGCTCACCACGCGCAGCCGCCCTTCCGCAATATCTTTTTCGACGAACGGATACGGCATGGTCGCCACGCCCAGGCCCGCCAGCAGCGCCTGGCGCTTATCTTCCAGCGAGGTCACCGTGAGGCGCGGCTGTTTGTCCAGCAGCTGCACCGTTAACACCGGACGCTCGCGCGCGGTATCGGCCACCGCCACGCCGCGGTACTTCACGCGGGTCACTTCGGAGAGCGGCTCCGGCTCCTGGTGAATCGGGTGATCCGGCGCGGCGACGTAAACGTTCATGATGCTGTAGAGCTTGCGGGAGTTGATTTCCGACGACGAGCGAAAATGCATGTCCGGCGCAATAACGATATCCGCCCTGCCCGTTTCCAGACGTTCCCACGCGCCCGCCAGCACTTCGGTGATGATCGACAGCTGGGTGTTGGCCTTAGCCGCAAGGCGATCCACCAGCGGGAACAGCGCCTCGGTCGGTACCAGCGCCTCCGTGACCAGCGTCAGATGGGTTTCCCAGCCGCGCGCCAGCGCTTCGGCGTCGGTGGTTAGCTTGTCCGCCGCTTCCAGCAGCACGCGCCCGCGCTCCAGCAGCATGCGGCCAACGTTGGTGAATTTTGTTCGATGACCTGAACGGTCAAAGAGCACCACGTCCAGTTCTTCTTCCAGCTTTTGCATGGTGTAGCTCAGGGCAGACGGTACGCGCCCAAGCTCGTCTGCCGCGGCAGCAAAGCTGCCACGCCTGTCAATGGCGTCCATCACCCGGAGCGCCTCAAGCGTCAATGCTCTCTCTTTAGCCATCTCGTTCTCATTCAGGAAATTTGAACATACCGGGCAGAATATCTGGCTAACAATGCAGCGTCCATACCTTTACCATTGTTTAGTGTAAAGAGAGGTCAAGTTTATGATTACGACAAGAACGGCGAAACAGTGCGGACAAGCCGATTTCGGTTGGCTGCAGGCCCGCTACACCTTTTCCTTTGGACACTACTTTGACCCTAAACTCCTCGGGTACGCCTCTCTGCGCGTGTTAAACCAGGAAGTGCTCGCGCCGGGCGCGTCCTTCCAGCCGCGTGCGTATCCGAAAGTCGATATTTTGAACCTGATCCTGGAAGGCGAGGCAGAATACCGCGACAGCGAGGGCAATCATGTCCAGGCAAAGGCGGGCGAAGCGTTACTGATTTCAACGCAGCCCGGCATGAGCTACAGCGAGCATAATCTCAGCAAGGATAAAACGCTGACCCGCATGCAGCTGTGGCTGGATGCCTGCCCGGAGCGGGAAAACCCGCCGGTGCAAAAGATAGATTTAACGGGCGATAAACAGCAGCTGATTGCCTCACCGGACGGCAGCAGCGGCAGCCTGCAGCTGCGCCAGCAGGTGTGGCTGCACCATATCGAGCTGAAAAAAGGCGAACGGGCGAGCTTCCAGCTGCACGGCCCGCGCGCCTACCTGCAGTCGATTCACGGCGCGGTGCATGCGGTCACGCACGCGGAAGAGAAAGAAGCGCTCACCTGCGGCGACGGCGCGTTTATTCGTGACGAAGCGAATATCACGCTGGTTGCCGATACGCCGCTGCGCGCGCTGCTGATTGATTTGCCGGTGTGATTAAACCTTACCCCTCACCCTAACCCTCTCCCCAAAGGGGAGAGGGAACGATCGAGCCCCTCGCCCCTTTGGGGAGAGGGGTTGGGGTGGGGGAAACGAACTACACCTTACTCGCCATAATCTCGATGATCTGCGTATCCGTCGCCTGCATTGAACGACACGCCAGCGCGCACAGGTTAGCGATAGATTGCTCCACGTCGTGCGCCACAATCCCTTCGTTACCCGTGACCGCGGTATCGTCCAGCGCCATCATCACCGCCTTCCACGCGCTGCCGACGCTGGTCGAGACCTTCATCGCGCAGCTGTTCGACGCGCCGTCGCAGATCATGCCGCTGACGTCGCCGATCATGCTGCCGATCGCCATGGCGATGGTCTGATAGCGCCCGCCCAGCAGCCACGCCATGCCCGCCGCCGCCCCCATCGACGCCGTCGTGGCCGCGCAAAGCGCCGACAGGCGCGGAAGCTGGTAGTGGATATAGATAGCCGCCAGATGCGAGAGCATCAGCGCCCGCGCGAGGCGCTCATCATCGGCATGGACGTGCTCCGCCACCACCACAACCGGCATGGTGGCGGCGATCCCCTGATTCCCCGATCCCGAGTTGCTCATTGCCGGAAGCGTCGCGCCGCCCATGCGCGCGTCCGAGGCCGCGCTGGTGCGAATCACAATGTCCGAGCCCAAATCCTGCGCTACCCATCCGCGCGAGCGCTGTTTATTCAGCGTCGCGCCCACGTGCAGGCCCCAGCTTCCGCTGAGCCCCTCGCGGGAAAGCGCGTCGTTTAACCGCCCCGCGTCCAGGATAAAGCGGATCGACTCAAGCGGAACCTGCTCCGCAAACTCCACTATCTGCGACAGCGTGGCGTTCGCGAGCGCCGCCAGCGGATCGTCGTTGACCTCATCCGGCTGCTCATCAAGCCTGAAACGCGTTTCGCCTCGGCACACCACCTCCACGACGCGCGTATGGCCGCCGGCGATGGTCACCATTGCTGACGCCTCTCCGGCGTGCACGCAGGCGCGGGAGTAGAGGATCTCATCGCACGGCTCCTGCAGCTTCACCTGCACCTGACCAGCCTCAAGCAGCGCTTTGGCGCGGGCCAGCGCGTCGGCGGAGACATCTTTTAATACCTCCAGCCCGGCTCGCGCGTTGCCACCAATCGCCCCCAGCGCCGCCGCAATCGGTAGCCCGACCATTCCGGTGCCGGGCACCGTCACGCCAAGGCCATTTTTCATCAGGTTAGGCGAGACCCACGCGTCGATCTTCGTCACCTCTCCCGCCAGCTGTTCTGCGGCCAGCGCGCAGGCCAGCGCCAGCGATACCGGTTCCGTACATCCCAGCGCGGGCTTAACTTCTTCCCGTACCGCACGAATAAACGACTGCCAAAAAGGATTCATTTGCTCAGACATCGTTACGACCTTATTTACTCCTCAGGAAAACGCGAGGAAAGGAGAAACACAAAGCAGCAGCCCGGTGATGATAATAATCACCAGCGACGCACCCTTATATTTATGTAGCGCCGGGACTTTATAGACCAGCCATGCCGGAATTAAGCAGCCCACCATCCCAAATATTGGGCTGCAAATAGAGGTGAAACTTAATACGGGCGCATTGAGAACAATGGCGCTCCAGGCCAGCAGAATGGCAAACAGCATGATGCCGCGCTGGACGGTGGTTTCATTAATTTTCTCTGCCGGGATTTTGCGGCGCAGGATATTCATCACGATGCCCTGCGTTGCCTCGCGAAATCCGAGATAAACACCGAAGAAGGCGGTCATGACGGCAAAAATATTGAGAATAACGCTGACGATTTTGACCCAGCCCGCGCCGTCGCCGCTGATAAACTGCGCCGCAATCGCCAGGGCGGAAATATTCTGCTCGTAGGCTTTGACCGCCTCGTCGTGCCCCATCGCCAGGGTGAAGGAGACGGCGTAGAAAAAGACCGTCACGAACAGAATGCCAAAGGCAATATTCATCGCCCGCAGGGCCTTATGCCGCGCCACCTCGACGGACTTTTCCCGCGAGCGATAGGAGATCACCATCGGGCTGAGCGTCTGAATAAAGAGAATGGAGGTTAAGGTAAACGGCAGCGTAATAATGGCATTCTTAATCAGCAGCCCCACCGGCGGCAGCATGCCGACGTTGGCTAAATGCCAGAGGCCAATCATTGACAGCCCCAGTGCGGCGACCACGAATAATTTGGTCAATACCATCAGGCTGGAGACTTTAAACAGCAGCTTCTCGCCGCGCGACGAGATCGCCACCAGAATGCAGATCAGGAATAAGCCGTAGAACGGGTTTTCCGAGAGCAAGCCGTCCGTCACGCCGAAGGTGTGCAAATAAGAAGCGCTGTCGTTGGTGATGGCCGTGGAATAGACGAACATCCAGATGACCAGCATCACGAAATAGAGCGCGCCCAATAAGATGCCCCAGTTTTTCCCCAGATAGCCGCTAATCACGCTGGGATAGTCTTTGCATTCCGGCGATTCCGCCAGCGTATTAATAAACAGCCGCTGGAAAAGATACATCGCCGGATAGCCAATTATCGAAGAGAGCAAAAATACCCATAGCCCCATTAATCCGACCTGCACCGGGAGAAAAACGATCCCCGCGCCGATGGCCATCCCGATACTCATAATGATCCAGCCCGTGTCGGTGCTGTCGAATTTAATGGCTTCTCGCCATTCGCTTTCACTCATTCCCGCCCGCCGTGCCGCGGGGGAATCATTCATTATCAGACTGCTGTTTGTCGCCGTATCCATAAGACACTCGCTTATTTTGTAGGGTAAGTATTTAATTTTTATAAGTTCAGGCTGCCAGCGATAGCGAGCCAGACGAGAGCAGGCGATTATTATTGGTGTGAAAAGATGATAACGAGAGAGCGGGAGAAAAAAGTCACAATATTTTTGTGGATTTTATGATTCAGGAGTAAAAACCTCCTCATATTATCACTTTAAAATAAAATTTTTCTAAATGTGATGCAGCTCATGAAATCTTCACATTACAAATGAGCGTTTTTTCGGAATTTATAAATACTCCTTCCCTACTCTATGCCTTTAGTTTTTTATAGGATGAGATGACAGAAACCACAGTGAAAGCAGGGTTAGGCTATGGATACCGTTGAAGAACTCAATGGAACATACTTTTATAAAGGTGTATGTAATATCTCTACATCTGAGCTATTTTTTTGGATTTTTCTGGATGTCACCGATGAGCAGTTCGGCGGATTAAAGGATGCGGTAATGATGGCAACAATGATTCTTGGTTTACCTGTACTGGAAACCAGAACAAAACCCGGAACGGCTACTGTAGGAACGTCCGTGGCCTCTAAATACCTGCGAGATCTCCTGAATGTGAAGCTACCACACCGTTTACCCACTCTTACACTTGCAAGCTTCAAATATGGAAAGCCAATGTATACAAATAATTTAGGCGCATTTATTGGTCGATGGATACCTGCTTTTGGGATAACCATATTAGCTGCTGATGTTACAATGATAAGTTACAAAACCTTGTCACGATATAATACGATTGCTCATCCCAAAGACCGGATCTATTGATTATGACGAGTGAAACTGATGTTCTGGCATTCTTTAGAGACAATTTACCAGAACAAGGAACATTGACGGGAAAAAGAATCCCTCTCAATCTTGATGATGTTTTACAGGATTATACCGATCTGGATGATATCATGTATGCAATTGATAAATTTGAGGAAAAATATCTTATCGAGGTTGAAACAGCGAATTATTTCCCCTGGACACAAACCTGGTTTTTCCGGAAATGGTTCACTAAAAAGTCTGTCACGCAAATTTCAAAGCCATTAACGGTAAGAATGTTCGCCGAGGCGGTTACAGCGGGCAAATGGATACACGATTGATTAATTCTTGAATCTATTCAGTTGCGATATGAAAAAGCTATCTGGACCTACTGCGATGGCAATATACAGTTCTCCGATGCATGGAACGAACGAACTTCAGCACAATGAGAAGCTATCCTCACAGAATCTATTTTAAATGATTCTGTGAGGACTCTTTCAAATTACAAAAGCTGAAATCACTCAGACAGCGCCTTCGCCATATCGGCTTTCACCTGCGTACGCTGCTCTGGCGTCAGCACCTGGCTGACGTCGAAATAGTATTTCACGCGATAGTAGCGCGCCTGCTGTTCAATTTTGCTGAAGGCAGAAAGCTGATTTTTTACCGTGCTTTCATTCCATTTTCCGGCATGGAACATCTCAATCAGCGCACCGTCCTTAACGCCGGTCATCGGGATTTTGCTGACGTTCTGTTCCAGCGTCTGGTGGAGATTTTCAATCTTCTTCACCTGATCTTTACTCAGCTTCAGGTGCTGCACCAGCGGATCCTGCGCAGGAGCCGGGGCAGAATCAACGTTGGCAGCCTGAGCCGCAAAGCTGCACACCGTCAGGGACGCAGCCACCAGCGCAATACGGGTCATTTTCATCATCTTACTGTCCTTACATTTTGTTGTAGTGAAAAGCAGGCACATTGTTTTTCAAGAGCGGATGAATATGTGTGATTAATTATATAAACAATTTTGTATGTTCTTCGGGCACAAAAAAGCCCCCTCGCGGGAGGGGGCTTAAAGTCTGGCTGGCGTCACATCGCGTGCGTAAACGTCCTTGAAATCACGTCCTGCTGCTGCTCGCGGGTGAGCGCGTTAAACCGCACCGCGTAGCCCGAAACGCGAATCGTCAGGTTCGGGTAGTTCTCAGGATGCTCGATGGCGTCCAGCAGCATCTCCCGGTTCATGACGTTAACGTTCAGGTGCTGGCCGCCCTCGATCGAGGCTTCGTGATGGAAGTATCCGTCGAGCAGCCCCACGAGGTTGGTTTTACGCACCGGCTCATCCTTGCCCAGCGCCTGCGGCACAATCGAGAAGGTGTAGGAGATCCCGTCCTTCGCGTAGGTAAACGGCAGCTTGGCGACGGAGGTCAACGATGCCACCGCGCCTTTTCTGTCGCGCCCGTGCATCGGGTTTGCGCCTGGCGCAAACGGCGTGCCGCCGCGGCGTCCGTCCGGCGTGTTCCCGGTCTTCTGCCCGTACACCACGTTCGAGGTGATCGTCAGGATCGACTGGGTCGGCACCGCGTTGCGGTAGGTCGGCAGCGCCTGAATTTTCTTCATAAAGCGCTCCACCAGGTCGCAGGCGATGCTGTCCACGCGGTCGTCGTTGTTGCCGTACTGCGGGTAATCGCCCTCAATGACGAAATCCACCGCCAGCCCGGTATGGTCGCGCACCGGCTTCACCGTGGCGTATTTGATGGCGGACAGGGAATCCGCCGCCACCGACAGCCCGGCGATGCCGCAGGCCATGGTGCGATACACGTCGCGATCGTGCAGGGCCATCAGCGAGGCTTCGTAGCTGTACTTGTCGTGCATATAGTGGATAAGGTTCAGCGCGCTGATGTACTGAACCGCCAGCCAGTCCATAAAGTGGTCCAGGCTCGCCATCACCGTGTCGTAGTCCAGCACGTCGTCCAGCAGCGGCGCGGTTTTCGGTCCGACCTGGATTTTCAGCTTCTCGTCCACGCCGCCGTTAATCGCATACAGCAGCGTTTTCGCCAGGTTGGCGCGCGCGCCGAAGAACTGCATCTGCTTGCCGATCACCATCGGGCTGACGCAGCAGGCGATCGCGTAGTCGTCGCTGTCGAAGTCGGCACGCATCAAATCGTCGTTTTCATACTGCAGCGACGAGGTGACGATCGACACCTGGGCGGCGTATTTCTTGAAGGCGATCGGCAGCGCTTCCGACCAGAGGATCGTCAGGTTCGGCTCCGGCGCGGGGCCCATGGTGTGCAGCGTGTGCAGATAGCGGAAGCTGTTTTTGGTCACCAGCGTGCGGCCGTCCAGCCCCATTCCGCCGATCACCTCCGTCGCCCAGATCGGATCGCCGGAGAAGAGCGTGTCGAACTCCGGCGTGCGCAGGAAGCGCACCATGCGGATCTTCATGATGAAGTGGTCGATCAGCTCCTGCGCCTGCTGCTCGTTCAGGCGTCCGGCCTGCATGTCGCGCTCGATGTAGACGTCGAGGAACGTCGCCGTGCGCCCGAGCGACATCGCCCCGCCGTTCTGGGATTTGACCGCCGCCAGATAGGCAAAGTAGACCCACTGCACCGCCTCCTGGGCGTTCATCGCCGGGCGGGAAATATCAAAGCCATAGCTCGCCGCCATCTGCTGGATCTGCAGCAACGCACGCCTGTGCTCCGCCAGCTCTTCGCGCAGGCGGATCGTCGCTTCCAGATCCTCACCGCGCTCCAGCCTGCCCTGAAGATCGGCGAACTGCAGCTCGCGCTCGCGCACCAGGTAGCTGATGCCGTACAGCGCCACGCGGCGGTAGTCGCCGATGATGCGCCCGCGCCCATAGCCGTCCGGCAGGCCCGTCAGCACGCCGGATTTACGGCAGCGCATCATCTCCGGGGAGTAGACGTCAAACACGCCCTGGTTGTGGGTTTTGCGCAGATCCGTGAACAGGTATTCGAACTGCGGATCCATCTCGCGGCCGTAGGCTTCGAACGAGCTGCGGATCATGTTGATCCCGCCGTAAGGATGCAGCGCGCGCTTGAGCGGCTTGTCGGTTTGCAGGCCGACGATCGTCTCCAGATCCTGGTCGATGTAGCCCGGCCCGTGGGCAGTGATCGTCGTCGCGATATTGGTATCAAAATCCACCGGCGCGTGGGTGGCGTTCTCCTGACGAATGCCGACCATCACCTTCTGCCAGAGCGCCGTCGTTGCAGGCGTCGCCTGCGCGAGGAAAGCTTCATCGCCTTCATAAGGGGTGTAGTTATGCTGAATAAAATCGCGCACGTTGACGGCGTTTTTCCATTCTTCACCGCGAAACCCGGCCCATGCGTCGCTGTAGGGCGCGACGCCCGTATCGATCGTTACTTTCATGAGATTCTCGCTTTATCAGGCGTAAGCCGCATCCGACGCAACCTTCCCAAGGCGGAGGGCGTCGAGCGCGATCATTTTTTCTTCGTTGGTCGGGATTGCCGCGCAGGCGACCCGGGAGGAGGCGCTGGAAATCACGCGCTCGCCCGCGCTGCCCGGCAGGGCGTTTTGGGCCTCGTCCAGCGTGATGCCAAAGACCTGAAGGTGCTCGGCCACCAGCGCGCGGATAAGCGCTGAGTTTTCGCCAATGCCGCCGGTGAACACCACCGCGTCGAGGCGGTGCAGCGACGCCGCGTGCCCGGCAATATGCCGCGCGATGCGGTGGACAAAGGTCTGGATCGCCAGCTGGGCGCGCGCGTTCCCCGCGTGCCACGCCTTCTCCAGCGCGCGCAGATCCGAAGAGATGCCGGAGATCCCCAGCAGCCCGGACTCCTTGTTAACCACCCGCTCCAGATCCTCAAACGACTGCCCCGTCTGCTGGGCGATCCACGCCATCGCGCCAAAATCGACGTCGCCACAGCGCGTGCCCATCATCAGCCCTTCCAGCGGCGTCATGCCCATCGAGGTATCGACGCTTTCACCGTTGCGCACCGCGCAGATGGACGCGCCGTTGCCCAGGTGGGCAATCACCAGCCCGCTGTCGTCAGGCGACAGCCCGAGCAGCGCGTGCGCCCTGCCCGCCACGTAGCGGTGAGAGGTGCCGTGGAAGCCGTAGCGGCGCACGCCCAGCTCCTCGAAGTAGCGGTACGGCAGGCCGTACAGATACGCCTGCGGCGGCAGCGTCTGGTGGAAGCTGGTGTCAAAAACCGCCACCTGCTGCACGTTCGGGAACAGGCGCTCCGCCGCTTCCACGCCGCTCAGGTTGGCGTAGTTGTGCAAAGGTGCCAGCGGCGACACCTGGCGGATCTGCTCAATAACCTCATCGGTGATCGGGGTCGACTCGCTGAACAGCGCGCCGCCGTGGGCGATGCGGTGGCCGATAAAGGCCACGCTGCCCATCAGGTCGCGCTTTTCAAGCTCAAGGGCGATGGCGGCCAGCGCCCCTTCGTAGTCCTGGCGAGCCAGCCTGGCCGGCTCGCCCCCGTTCACGGAAATAAAGGCCTCTGCAGTGTTGATACCCTCTGCGAGCCCCGTCACCAGGGCCTCGCAGCTTGTGGCGTCCAGCACCGAAAACTTCACGGAGGACGATCCGCAGTTAATAACCAGTACTACCGGAAACTCAATCATGGTGTTGCTCCGCTCATCCTGAGCCTTGGTTTAGAACAGTTTGTAAACGATATTCAGAATGGTCAGCAGGCCGACAACGGTGACGAAGATGTTCTCCGTTCTGCCTTTGTATTTCGCCAGCGCGGGCGTTTTGCGGATGGCGTACATCGGCAGCAGGCACAGCAGCGAGGCGATAATCGGCGCGCCCATCGCTTCAATAAGGTCAAGAATGTTCGGGTTGGCGTAGGCCACCACCCAGGTGGAGCCCATGATGAAAATCATGCTGATGGTGTTCAGCTTGCCCACCGACACTTTCTTCTTGTCGCCCTTGTAGCCGAACTTCAGCACCAGGCCGTTCAGCCCTTCCAGCGTGCCCAGGTAGTGGCCGAAGAAGGATTTGAAGATTGCCACCAGCGCGATGATGGACGCACCGTACTCCAGCACCGTGGCGAACGTCGACTTGCTGCCCGACATTGACGCAAAGTGGTTGGCCAGGTAGGAGAGCACCGGAATGTTCTGCGCCTTGGCCTCCGCCATGTTCTGCGGGGAGAGCGTAAACAGGCAGCTAAAGGCGAAGAACATCACCACTGCCACCATCAGCATGCTGGCGCGGCTGATGATTTTGGAACATTTTTGCTCGGTAAATTCTTTTCCGAACTCTGGCTCATACTCTTCACGCTTCGAGACCACGAATGAGGAGACAATCGGCGAGAAGTTGAAGGAGAAGACCATGATGGAAATCCCCAGCCAGACCGTGACCAGAATGCCGTCGTGGCCGGTGAAGGCGATATCGCTCAGGTTCACCTGGTCAATGACCGCGGAGTTCCAGTACGGGATCAGCGACAGGGAGATCAGCACCAGGCTGGCGATAAACGGAAACACCAGGAAGCTCATCACCTTCACCATCAGGTCTTTACCGAACCAGATAACGAAGGCCATCAGGAGCAGCAGGAACAGCGCCACAAAGCCGCGGTTCAGCGCGGGAAGCTGGAGCTGGTTTTCCCAGAAGGTCATAAAGGTGTTGGTAATGGTGACGCCGTAAATCCACAGCAGCGGGCAAATCGCAAAGAAGTAGAGGAAGGTGATCACCACCCCGCCGGTCTTGCCGAAATGTTCCTCCACCGTTTCCGTAATGTTTCCGGAAACGTTGCTGCCGGACAGGCACAGGCGTGCCAGCGCGCGGTGGCAGTAGAAGGCAATCGGGTAGGCGAGTAACAGCATCAGCAGGATGGGGATCAGGCCGCCAAACCCTGCGCGGATCGGGAAGAACAGCACGCCTGCGCCAATGGCGGTGCCAAACAGGCCGAGCGTCCAGGTGGTATCAGACTTACGCCAGGTGGACGTTTTTGTCTGGCCAACGGTAATGCTTTCAGTGTTGCTCATAGGTCATCCTTACGCGTCAACGAAGCCGGTAATTTGGGAAACACGGGAAAGATCGATATTGCCGCCGGAAATAATGCTGACGGTTTTTCGCCCCTGAATGTAGTGGTCAAGCTTGCCGCTTAATAGCGCCGCACAGGCCAGCGCGCCTGCGCCCTCGGTGATCACTTTATTTCGCTGAATTAAGGCAATCATGCTGTCGCGAATTTCGTCTTCGCTGACCAGCACAATGTCATCAACCAGTTCACGAACGATCTGGAAGGTTAAATTACCCGGACGAGAAACATCGCATCCGTCCGCGAGCGTGCCGGTGACGCGATGGTTCATTATTTCTCCGGCGTAATACGATGCCGCCATGCCGTGCACATTTTCAGACTGCACGCCGATGATATTAATCGTCGGGTTAATGGATTTAATCGCCGTGGCGATCCCGGCAATTAATCCGCCGCCGCCGATGGGCACAATCACGTTATCGACGTCGTAGAGATCTTCTAGAATTTCCAGGCCGATAGTGCCCTGCCCGGCAATGACTTTTGCGTCGTCGTAAGGCGGGATAAAAATACGTCCTTCCGTCTCGACGATTTCGCTCACTTTGGCAATCGTGTCGTTGAAGTTCTCACCGTGCAGCACCACTTCCGCCGAGTAGTCGCGCGTGGCGGCGACTTTAGACTTCGGCGCGCCCATCGGCATCACCACTTTTCCGTCAATCCCGAGCATCGCGCAGGAGAGCGAAACGCCCTGGGCGTGGTTCCCCGCTGAACAGGCCACAACGCCCTTGCGTTTTTCCGCATCGGTCAGCGAGCTTAATTTATTAAACGCGCCGCGGATTTTAAACGAGCCGGTACGCTGCATATTCTCAAACTTGAGGAATATTTCCCCCTTGCAGCGTTCGCTAAGGTAATTCGAGCGCGGCATACCGGTTTTATATATCTTACCTGCCAGGCGTTTTCTGGCGTCCTGAATATCGTCGATGGTCACCGGGAGGTCGTAGGTAATGTGCATAATATCCTCGTTATAATAATTGATTGTTTTAGGGCAAAGTCTGGTTTTCAGAGCGTCAACAATTGCGCTCTGGGTGTTTTAAAAACGTTCTGGTTGATTAGCGTATTAATTCAACATCGTCGTCGCGCGTCGTTCTGGGATGAATATTGCTTGGCCAGCTCGACTAATACCGAAGCCGATTTTTTAATGCGGTAATTTTTTGACCACACAGCGGCGTAGCGCGCCACGGGCAGCTCATCCTCAACCGGCAGCACGATAAACTGATCGGAACCGAATGGCGCAATCATGTCGCGGGGAATGACCGTCAGGTAGTCGGCATTGAGGACGAGGTTATAGATGGTGACGACGGAATCGGTCTGGACGATGTTTTCAATGCTGATGTGGTTGTCTTGCAGGGTGGTCAGAAGTTCTTTGTAGTAGCCCATATCGGTTTGCGGCATCACCCAGTGTTCATGCGTGAGCGATGCCAGGGTTGTCGATCCGGTGCACGTTCGTGATTTGCTGGCCACCAGCACAAATTCGGATTCAAACAGCGGCTCAACGTGAAGGTCCTGCAGCAGCATCTCGTCGCTGAGCGTGCCAATGGCAAAATCCAGCCGGCCGTCGCGAATGGCGGGCAGGAACGAAGAGAGCTGCGCTTCATACATTGAGACGCGCGCCTTCGGGAACACTTCCTTGAACTTTTTGATCATCTCCGACAGGAAGGTGAAGCCAATCAGCGACGGATAGCCAAAGGAGACGTCCATTACGGTGCTAAAGCTGAGGCTGTTAATTTCGCTCACCATGTTTTTCATTTCGCGAGTGATCGACTCGGAGTACGACAGCAGCACCTGGCCCGCGGCGGTCAGCTTCACGCCGGTGTTTTTGCGGACCATCACCTCTACGCCAAAGTAGGATTCAATATCGTTGATGATTTTGCTGACGGCGGGCTGCGTCAGGCCAAGTTGTCTTGCAGCAGAACCTATGGAGCCACTTTTAATGACTTCCTGAAATACCACGAGGTGCTGAGTTTTCGGTAGAATAATAGTGTTCATAATATTCTGCGCTTATTTCCCTATGACGCCGTGGATTCTACTCAATATTATCCTGAAGGGTATGTGCTGTTACTCACAGTTCGTCTTTTCGCATTAATAGCACACCCCATAAAAATCAACAAAAATCCTTTTTAAACAATGAATTAACCACATTCAAAAATGACTTTTCGCTGATATATGTCAATAAAAGCCGCAGTAATAAATTTATTTTATGGCGATAACCACAGATATTTCCCGCTTCAACAAAATATCAATAAAGACTAACTTTCAAGCAATTAAAGGTGAATAAATAGCCAATTACTGTTTAAACCATTTTTGTAATTTATCAAATAAGGGAATAATATTAAGCGCAGTGCAGCATAAAGAGTGGAGCAGGTCACATATTCACCAAGCGAATGTTTTGATATTCAATATTTATTTATCAAATGAGAAAACATCCACCCCCATTAAGTTAACATCACCAACAAATTCACAACACTGAAAAAAAGTCCGTTTTCAGCGCGAAATTTTGTGATTACGATCGTAACCAGGCAGGGTAAAGGCGTTAGCGTGAAGAAAATAGTGAAATGTGCTTAGCGTCGCAAAAATGAGAATTGATGTCGTTTGTGGGGTTGCCGGGTGTCGCTTCGCTTACCCGGCCTACAATGGCTGAAGCAAAAAGCAGAAAGCAAAAAACCCCGCCGGAGCGGGGTTTTGAAAAAAGTTGAAGCTGACCGATAAGCCGCGTTCTTTCCTAGAAAGCGGAGTGGACAGTCATTCATCTCGCTCGCGCAATAAGCAAAAACCCCGCCGAAGCGGGGTTTTGAAATAAGTTGAAGCTGACCGATAAGCCGGGTTCTGTCGTGGACAGTCATTCATCTAGGCCAGCAATCGCTCACTGGCTCAA
>DWRP01000052.1:0-25472 GCA_018231245.1 Gorgopas trochilus
GTGTAACCCATGTGACCGGTCAGTTCTGTAACCCATGTGACCGGTTCATACAGCGTAATGCCCCCTGACACGTTCACTGTCTCTGTACCTGTAGGGTAAAAAGAGATACGGGTGAACGGAACTTAAGCCGCTCTCTTTATAGATAACTTGTGTGAACAGCCAACAGTTTCATGTCCCCCTTAAATGAGAATTTTTTTTATTTCCCTGCTGTACTTGCTAAATGACGGCGGACGTGAGAGATTAGCACCCGGTTTGGAACACAGACCTTATGAAAGCAGTTTTAGTAAAGCAGTCCTCAGTTCAAGCGCTATCTTAGATATCCCTTCTTCTCGAGTCTCCTCCTAAGTGCCCGAATAAGTCCAACTCTGCTGAACAGACCATGTTCGCCGCGTTTAGTGGCTCAAGAAACTGAAAAGGTAATATCTATGTCTAACAAAATGACTGGTTTAGTAAAATGGTTCAACGCTGAGAAAGGTTTCGGCTTCATCTCTCCTACCGATGGCAGCAAAGATGTATTCGTACACTTCTCTGCAATCCAGAGCGACAGCTTCAAAACCCTCGACGAAGGCCAGAAAGTTGAGTTCTCTATCGAGAACGGCGCTAAAGGCCCAGCTGCTGCTAACGTTGTTGCGCTGTAATCCAGCCTGACGTTTCAGAAGTGAAGAAACCCGCTACGGCGGGTTTTTTTGTGCCCGCAGTTTGTAGATGTCTGATATCTTTTGCCCTCTCCTGCCTAATGTTGTGTGTTAAATTGTGATTTTGGTTAACCAATTATCCCTTCCTGATTGACACGCTCGTCGAATTGGCTGAACTTAGACGTTATCTTATGCACCAAAAGAGGTGCTTAATCATCAGTGTTTACTGGTCAACCAATTTGAGTTGTGAGGGGATATTATGAAGCAAACCTGGCGCTGGTATGGTCCAAACGATCCGGTTAGTCTGGCCGACGCCCGGCAGGCGGGGGCGACAGGGATCGTCACCGCGCTGCACCATATTCCGAACGGTGAAATCTGGCCGGTCGAAGAGATACTAAAACGCAAAGCCGTGGTGGAGGCCGCCGGGCTGGTCTGGTCGGTGGTGGAAAGCGTGCCTATCCACGAAGAGATCAAAACCCATCGCGGGCAGTACGATTTGTGGATCGACAATTACTGCCAAAGCCTGCGTAACCTGGCGGAATGCGGTATCTACACTGTGTGCTACAACTTTATGCCGGTGCTGGACTGGACGCGCACCGATCTCGAATACCCGCTGCCGGACGGCTCCAGGGCGCTGCGCTTTGACCAAATCGAATTCGCTGCGTTTGAGCTGCATATTCTGAAGCGCAAAGGGGCTGAAGCTGACTACAGCGCGGAAGAAATTGAAGAGGCAAACCGACGCTTCGCGGAAATGCGCGAGGATGAAAAAGCGCGGCTGACCCGCAACATCATCGCTGGCCTTCCTGGCGCAGAAGAAGGCTACACGCTCGACCAGTTCCGCGCCCAGCTGGACACCTACCAGGATATCGATAAAGCGAAACTTCGCGAAAACTTTGCCTACTTCCTTGAGGCAATTATCCCGGTTGCGGAGCAGGTTGGCATCAAAATGGCGGTTCACCCGGACGATCCTCCGCGTCCCATCCTTGGCCTGCCGCGCATTGTTTCAACTGTGGAGGATATGCAGTGGATGGTGGAGGCGGTGAACAGTCCGGCGAATGGCTTTACGATGTGTACCGGCTCTTACGGCGTGCGGGCCGATAACGACCTGGTCGGCATGATTAAACGCTTCGGGCCTCGTATCTACTTCACGCACCTGCGCTCAACGCTGCGGGAAGACAATCCTAAAACCTTCCACGAGGCCGCACACCTTTATGGTGACGTGGATATGTATGAAGTGGTGAAAGCCATTGTGGAAGAGGAGCAGCGCCGGAAAGAAGCAGGGCAAAGTGAACTGATTCCGATGCGCCCGGATCACGGCCATCAAATGCTGGATGACCTGAATAAAAAGGTGAATCCAGGCTATTCGGCGATTGGTCGCCTGAAAGGGCTGGCAGAAGTGCGTGGCGTTGAGATGGCCATCCAGCGCGCGTTCTTTGGTAAATAGCCCTCACCGGGCCAGGGAATGGGTCAACCAGTTATGCTATAGTCCGGCTCATTCTCTACCTGCCGTGAGTAAAGATGAAACCGCAAATCCAGGACAAACCTGCCGCGCAGCCGCAGCGGCCTTATCAGGAAGTGGGCGTGATGCTGCGCGACATGATTGCGCGACAGCAATATGCCCTGGGGGATCGCCTTCCGCCCGAGCGTGAAATCGCGGCGCTGCTGTCGGTGAGCCGGACCGTGGTGCGTGAAGCGCTGATCATGCTGGAGATTGAAGGGCTGGTGGAAGTCCGCCGTGGGGCGGGTATTTTTGTGGTTGCCATGCCGGATAAACTTGTTAACCCTCCCGTTAGCACGAGCCAGTGCAACGATGCCGGGCCGTTTGAGCTATTGCAGGCGCGCCAGCTGCTGGAAAGCAATATTGCGGAGTTTGCCGCCCAGCAGGCCACGCGGGAAGATATTCTCAAAATGCGCCAGGCCTTGCAGGTAGAAGAGCAGGAACTGGTTGCCGGGGATAACGAAAGCGGCGACAGGCAGTTCCATCTTGCCGTGGCCGAGGCCACCCACAACAGCATGCTGGTGGAGTTGTTTAAGCAGTCCTGGCAGTGGCGTGAAAACAACCCGATGTGGATCCAGCTGCACAGTCATCTGGAGAACAACCACTATCGGCAAGAGTGGCTCGCCGACCATAAACAAATCCTTGCGGCGCTGATCAAGAAAGACGCCAAAGCTGCCAAACACGCGATGTGGCAGCACCTGGAAAACGTCAAAAACCGGCTGCTGGAACTGTCCGACGTCGATGATATTAACTTCGACGGTTATTTGTTCGAGTCCTGGCCGCTGAACGAGCCCGGGCGTTAATTCTCGAAAAGGCCAGCTAATTAGCTGGCTTTTTTTGCTCTGTATATCCTTTCTTTTTTAGAACGGTAGTTTAGCTGGATTGCATTTATATTCATTTAATGAATAATCTGGCATGGATGATTTATTGAATGAATAGCTTGTGATGTTTTTTATTTTAAATGAGAAGAGTGTCATAAATAATCATCTCTTTGAGAGGTAAGTCTGGTTTATTTTATAAAATATAATTATTATCCATAAATCTTATTGTACTAAGCAATGGATGACTTATGGCTTTACATGGAAAGATGCTGCTGAGTAATTCATATTATGCAATGATAAGAAATGCGTTGCTGAGCACAACACCTATTCGTGTGCCTTGTATGAAGTTCTTGATGGCGCGTGGTTGGATTGAGGTCGTGGTCTATGGCGATAACAACACGTGTCCGTAACGTTGGAAAAATACTCTATTTTTTAATCTTATCACTGATTATAGGTCGTACAATTGGGAATCCTGAAATATGGTTCGATCATGACCTGGCCACTCAGCTAGGCAACATACTGTATGGTCCCGGAGAGATTGGTGCTGATAATTTTTATAATCTCTATTTTTATATCTCTATCATTACTGATTTATCTGTAACAATATTGATTTATTTTATAACTGTGAAGTTATTTAGAGCTATAAGGAGTGAGTTCTAATGCTAATTACTCACTGTATGAAGTTACCCATCGCTCTCGGATAAATTGAGGTGGTTGCCAGTGGAATTGCCAACGCTTGCCCGTAGATTGCTTAAAACAGGGTTGCTCCTGTTTATTGGCGCAATGGTAATGATACGTTTAGATAATCCAGAAATCTATGTTAACCATCAAGTTGCGAACAAGATCGCCCTGTTTATAGCGGGGAATATCAACGCAGAGTCAATTTATGACGCTTACTTTTATATCGATATTATCTGCGTAGTAGCCATTACCATTGCAGCTTACCTGATATCAATTAATTTAATAATCAAAATAAGGAAATACTAAAACGCCAATTTATCCCAATATGTGGCTTAAAGATGATGGTGGTGCAGATATAAAAGGTTCTGTAGACATTGAAGATGGCGAAGGTAGTTGATAGCTCAACACCTTACCTTTATAAAGCCGCAGCCGCAGGGCAGACACTGAGAAATGCTGAGGTCTGGTTTTACCGGATAAACGATGCGGGGCAGGAGGTTTGCTACTACACGGTATATATGGAGAATGCAAAAATCACGGGCGTTAACTGTGGTGTTCCAAATGTGAAATTGGCTGGAAACGATAAAATGAAGCATAACGAAAGCATCTGCCTGCACTATGAAAAAATTACCTGTCGTATTGTTGATGGAAATATTCAGTATACGGACGCCTGGAACGAACGTCCTGGCGCTTAAACGCTTCACTGTAAATGGCCGCGGATGCGGCCTTTATTTCACGCGAACTGCCGCTGCAGCAGCTCGCCGCTTTGCTGTAAATCCTGCTGCGGGTTGCGGCCTATCAGCACATATTCATACCCCTTACTGCGCCACCAGACCAGGTTAAGGCCGCGGCGAACTTCGTGCTTCAGCGTAGGGCTGTCGGCTGCCTTGCTGCGGGAAATACACAGCGCCATCGGCCCGTAGCTGGCGTGCAGGTAGGCCATCTGCGCGATGGAGGTGCTGTCGTAGCGCAGCATCCTCACGCTTTTTAGCTCGGCTTCCGGCAGCTCAACTTCACCTTGCTGCAGCCTGAGGCCGATATCCTGCTGCATACGGTTCAGGCCGTTTTGCAGCGCCTGAGGCGTGACGTTGATGTCCGCCAGCGTTTCGGCGCTGTAAAGCGACATGTACTGCGCAATCAGGTCGCGAATTTCTGGCTCGCCGCTAAGTTTTTGCTCGCCGGGACGAATAAAGCGCCCGGCCAGCACGCCGACGGCGAGGAAGCTGAGGGAGGCGGCGATCAGGCTGCGGCGGCTAACGCCTTGTGTTTGCGGCTTCATGTTCACCGGCTGATGCAGCAGCACGTTGAGTTTGGCCTGCATTCTATCGACTGGCGCTTCTTCCAAAAGTGGGGCAAAAGCCTGTTCCAGCGGCAGATGGTTTTGCATGAGCGGCTCAACGCGCGCGGCCAGATCGGCGTCGTTATTCAACTGCTGCTCAAAGACGTGGCGTTCATCCTCGCGCATTTCGCCGTCCAGCCAGGCCACGATAGCCTCATCGCTCCACGGAGCGGAGAAGGATTGACGCGTCATTGGAGCTCCTTCTTCATCGTCGGCATCAGGTGCCTGGCCAGCGTCAGGCGCGCGGCGGCCAGGCGGCTCATCACGGTGCCGATGGGAATGGCCAGCGTGTCGGCTGCTTCCTGATAGGTAAAGCCCTCGACATACACTAAAAACACGGTATTGCGCTGGGCTTCAGGTAGCTCGCTAACGTGCTGCAGCAGCGCGTGATACTGGTGCTTGTCTTCGGTATTTTCGCTGTCTGCCAGCTGGCTCAGTTCGTCGCTGTCGACAAAGCCCTGGCCCTGGCGAACGCGCAGGGCGCGAATTTCGTTGATCCAGATAGAGTACAAAATCGCAAACAGCCAGCGGTCTATCCGCGTCCCGGACTGAAACTGACTGCAGCGCTCTAAAGCGCGCACGCAGGTGGACTGAACCAAATCTTCAGCCACATCACGATTGCGGGACAGCACCATGCCGTAACGCCAGAGGCGAGCAAGGTGCTGGGCCAGCTGTAAACGAACTTCGTTGACGGTGATTTTTATGCCCTCAGCCTTAGGACTCCGGGTGCCCGTCAATGGCGGCTTTTAAATCGCGATACTCCTCGCAGCCGGTTCCGCAGAGCGTTTTAATGGTCGCTAACTGGGCTTTCGCCAGGTCAGGGCGGCCCTTAATCATCCACGCTTCGCCAAGATATTCGCGCACTTTGGCATAGTGCGGATCCAGGGCGATGGAGCGCTGATAATAGCCGATTCCTTCGTCGGTGCGCCCCAATTTTCTTGTGGCGTAGCCCCGGTAGTTCCAGGCTTCACGCGTGTTGGGCTGCTGCAGGGTATCCAGCAGGTTTAACGCCTCCTGATACCGGCCTGATTTTGCCAGATGGTAAGCATATTGCGTCTTGTCGCTGTCGCTTAACATGCTGCTCTTTTCCACGGTACAGGTTTTGGTTTTGCTGTCGTACACCTGGCCTTTCGGGCAGTCCGGCGTTTTGGAATCATCGTCGCCCATGGCGCTGGCGGTGGCGGAGTAGAAAAGTCCGCTGGTCACGAGGCACAGCAAAGGCAGCAGTTTACGAGTTGAAGGCATGTTCATGGTGTCGTCCTGTAGGTTAACGAGAGTGGCCTTTGCAGGCGGGGAGCATGCGGCGCAGCGTGCCGTCACGCAGAACATAGTGGTGGATCAGGGCGGCGACAGCATGCCCGCCCGCCAGCAGGATCAGCGCCCAGGCCACGTTGTTGTGCAGCATCGCCAGGGTATGGCGCATCGTCGGATCGATGTTAAACACGTCCGGAACTTCAAAGAGGTTGAAGAACCAGAAGGGTTCGCCCTGCGCCCAGCGGAACAGGAAGCCAAGCGTGGCCTGGGTTAGCAGCAGGATGTAAAGCACGCCGTGGGTGGCATGAGCGGCGATGCGAAACGTGCCCGGCATCGGCACTTTCTCCAGCTTTCGCGATGGCGAAAAAGCGGCGCTAATGCGCCAGATTAGCCGGACGACCATCACCGCCCCAAGCAAAATGCCGAACGAAATGTGTAGCGATTGCAGGCCCTTGCGCAGGGGCGTGCCGCGTTCAAGGACTTCCCAAACGTGCGCGCTGGCAAACAGAAATATCACGCAGAAGGCGGTTAGCCAGTGGAGGGCCATGCTAAAGGCGTCGTAGCGCTTGCGAGGCGGCGTAGCTTCGGGGGGCAGGTAATTCATGATTGTCTCTTCCTCAGGTTCTTGTAAGGAGTAAACAATCGGGGTGGGGAAATTATTCGGCGAAAACGAAAAAAAAGTCAGGCACTCCGCAGAGGCCTGACTTGATCGGGGCTGGAGGGCAGCTTAAAGGGCTTTTTCCCACACGGACTGCGGCAGTAAATAAACCGCTTTTTCAGCGTGCTGGCCGTCGGTCACGATGTGTTTGATGCCGCTTGCCATGACGGCCAGCGTCACGTCGAAGGCGTTCAGGCTGTCGCCGAAGCCGGCGGTCAGGTTCAGCATTGAGCCGTTCGCCATCAGATAAAGCGTTTTGCCGTTAAGCTGGTACGCGTTGATAAACGGCATCACTTCTTCGGTCGGATATTGCTGCAGGTAGCCGCAGTCGATCTCTTCCGCAACGTGGCCCACGTTCAGCACAAACACGCCGTCTTTGGCTTTATCCAGTACCGCTGCGCTGACGACTTTTTTCGCGCCAGTGGCGGTGGCGACAACGTCAGTGGTGGCAATCACGTCATGAATATCAACCACGTGCCAGCCGTCATAGGCGGCCTGCAGGCGGCGGGCCGGATCTAACTCGGCAACCATCACCTGGCCTCCGTAGGCTTTGGCGGCGGCGGCAACGCCCTGGCCCACCAGGCCATAGCCAATCACCAGCACTTTCTTTTCGTGCAGGGTGAGGTGGGTGATCTGGAAGAAGGTCTGCCAGGCGGTGAGGCCAACCATGTGGCGGTTATGCAGGCCTTCTTTTACCGGCAGGTCGTCCCAGTTAAAAATTGGATAGCCGGGGCGGAGATCCGCGAGGCGGTTGACCCCGGAGCCGGTTGCTTCCAGGCAGGCAACCACGTCGCCAAACTCGCCACGCTGATGCAGCAGCGTGGTGATGTCCGCGCCCATTTCGCACAGATGCGTTGGGCGCCAGGCGATGGCTTTTTCCCACGAGTCGCGCCAGTCGGCGTCGTTCATATTGCGCCATGCGCTGGCTTCCGCCCCGGCGGCGACCAGGTAAGCGACAACGTCATCCTGTATGGTGGTTGGGTTGCAGGTGGTGAGGAAGACTTTGGCATTTTTCTTCAGCAGGCCTTCAACCAGCGGGATCATTTTCAGGTCGAGATGCATATTGCAGGCGATGCGAACGTGGCTTAAGTCGGGCAGCGCCTGAACCTGTTTGAGGGTGCGAACCATGTGGCGAGTAGACCACGCAATCTCTTTGTTAAACATCTCGTTCTGGGTGCTCACGTCTTTTCCTTATTAATTGTTTTTACTGGTTTTTATAGAATATATCATCACGTTAACGGACGTCAGAATAGCAAAACGATGGCCAGTTGTTAATCGCTGAACCCGGCGCGGCAGGCGTGACGTCTGCTTACCAATGTTTTGTTTTTTTCCTCGGTTTCTTCTCTATAGTAAAAGTTTCATTCCCTGATAAAAACGAGAAAAACATGATCAAAAAAGCGCTTGTTGTGTTGCTGAGCAGTGCCTTCTTGACCCCGATGATAGCGAATGCCGACAGCACGATAGTCTTCCTGCGTCACGGTGAGAAACCGGCTAACAATAGCGGGCAGCTCACCTGCAAAGGGCTGAATCGCGCGCTGCAATTGCCGTCGGTTCTGCTGAGCCAGTACGGCAAACCGGATGCCATCTACGCCGCCGCGCCGAAAGAGAACAAAACCGGCAGCTCGCTGCGCCCGTTAACCACCATCACGCCGACCGCGATCCGCCTTTCTCAGGCCATCGACCTGCATTACCACGCGGAGCAGACGGATGAGCTGGCGGATGATTTACTGAAAACTCAGAGCAGCGGCCGCCTGACTTTTGTCTCGTGGGAGCACAAAAACCTGGTGATAGCTGCGCAAAAGCTGGTGAAGAAAACCGGCGGCGACCCAACCGTGGTGCCAAAATGGCCGGGCAGCGATTTTGATTCGCTGTACATCATCAAACTGGACGATCAAAAGCGATTTAAATCTTTCACCCACGGGGCTGAAGGGCTGAATAACGTGCCGGACAGCTGCGCGGGCGCGAGCTGACAGAAAAGAAAAACCCGTCTGGAAGACGGGTTTTTTTATGCACTTAGCAAAAGAGGATTACCACCACACTTCAGCCTGAACGCCAGCCATAAACTCGTTCTTGCTGTTTTCGTTAAAGCGGAAGTTTGACAGCTCGTTGTCCAGAATATTCAGGTATGTGCCGTAGAAACGAATTTCAGGCCGCGAGCCGAGCAGGCTTGGGCCAACCTTCAGAGCGTGATAGAGCGTGGTTTTGTAGCCCGACTCTTTCAGGTTAACCCCTTGCTCTGTTTTGTTTTTCTGGGTAAACCAGCTCAGCTCCAGGCCGGTCTGGTTCCAGGTATCCCAAATCCACGCCGGGCGAATCACGGCCCGAATGCTGCTGAAGTCGCTGTGGGCGCCGCTCTCATAGCTATAAATATCGCTACCCTGAGAGTAAACCAGCGCGTTAGCCATGATGATCCTGTCCGCGAGGTACATTTCCCCCTGCGAAATCAGACGCCAGGCCACGCCGTCCGTCTGGTCGCCGTAGTAATATCGGCCCGGTGCCATGGAGTTGCTGGCTCCCGAGAAGTTCGCGAAGCTGCTGGCATAAGAGTTATTGGCCACCTGCAGGGTAAACTCGTTGAAGGTGTCGCGCGGCAGACCCTGGCGCACAATGGCCGTCGCCATCCAGGTGTCCTTCAGTTTAAAGAAGGAGCCGTTATTTTCGTTGTCCTTCTGGTCGTCAGTTTTATTGGCAAAGGCGTATTTGCCCATCAGCGAGAGCGAACCTTTTTCCCACAGCGGAATGTTGCGGTAGCGCAGGTCAACCGAGTTGGTGTTCATCTGCGTGGTGTGGCTGAAGTCGCGGGAATAAACGTCGACGTCGTTGCGGCTGAGGGAGGCGTCAAGCTGGCCGACGCCCAGGTTCCAGTTTTGGATCCCGACGGCCGCCGCCACCTGGGTGGTTAAGGATTTCCAGTCGAGCATCTGGATTTCGTACTCAGGCAGCTTGTGCTTCCCGACCCAGAAGTCTGCTTCCGGTGCAAACGGCAGGAAGCCTCTGGTGGTCAGGAAAATATCGCTGAACTGCATGATGTTTTCGTTGCCATTGTTGTCGCCAAACCAGGCGTCGTTATACTGCTCCCCGACGTTACCGTCGTAGGTCACGATGGCGTTGGCGGTTTTGCCGTCCTGGTTGTAGACGCGCTGGTTCAGCGTTAAGTCGAACCAGCCGCTCATTTCGTTGCCGAAACGACCCAGCGACCCGGCGGCGTAGGTTTGAGCCGACCCGCGATTGGCCGCTGCCCAGCCGGAACGGAAATAACCTTCGTAGCTAAAGCCAATATCATCTTTAATGTATTTACTGATGTCTTTCAGGGTAACGTTTTCTACGGTAGTCTTGCCACCTTCGTTATTGACCACGGCCACTTTTTGCGTGCCTTTCACCGGTGTTGGTGCCGGCTTAGTATCGAGATGATTATTTTCATTCTCGATGTTGTCGGCTACCGGAGAATAAACCGTCTGATTGACCGGGGCCGGGCCAGACTGCACGTTGTTACCGGCTGGCTGCAGTTGGGCGACCTTATCTTTATATATGGCCAATTCTTTCTGCGTTTTATTTAATTCTGATTTGTTTTCTGATAATTGTCTTTCAAGTAATTCCAGACGCTGCTCTACCGTTAATTTTGCTGCCATTACGTGGGTTGAGGATAACGCCAGAAGGATGGATGAAGACAATAAGCTAACCTTCAATAAATTTGAATTCATAGAATGTCCCAGAAGTATAATTATTATTTGCCTCCAGTTTTAATAACCGGAGGCGGGTGGAAATTAAATTGCTATCATCGGTTTATTTATTACTGCGCCGCTTGTGCTGCATTTACCTTATTGGCGGCCATAACGAACGGTAAATAAATTAGCGTGGAGATGGCCAGGCATAGCAGCCCGACAATCAATGCCATCCAGTTCCCCCCGGTGCCGAAGAAGGCGATGAGCGGCCCCGGCGTTGTCCACGGTACGGCATAGGCAATTGGTGGAATAATCTCCAGAGTGACGAAGGTGTAGCCCACCAAAGAGTTGACGAACGGCACCATGATAAACGGAATGATCAGGATCGGGTTCAGCACGATGGGCAGGCCGAAAATCACCGGTTCGTTGATGTTAAACAGGCCCGGCACGAAGGCCATTTTCGCCAGATCGCGGTAGTCGGCACGGCGGGAGGCAATAAAAATAGCCAGCAGCAGGCCGAGCGTCATTCCCGAGCCACCGTAGTTGGCGAAGGCGTCGTTGATGCTCCCCCAGGTGATAGGGTATGGCGCCCCCCACGTAGTGCCGTTGGATGCGGCAAAAGAGAGGTTCTCGAGGTTAGCTTCGGAGAAAATAGTCTCGCGAATCGCCGCCGTGGTGTTCGGCCCGTGAATGCCCAGCACCCACAGGAAGTTGGTGACCACGCCAAGTACCAGCACCGCGACGATATTGGTGCCCATGTTTTTCAGCGGGGCCTGAATCAGGGTATAAATCAGTTCGTTCAGGCCATTCGGGGAGATTTTCGTCAGGCAGTAGTTCAGCACCGAGAAGAAGATCATCACGAAGAAGATAGGAATTAAAACTTTAAATGAGCGTGCAACCGCCGGCGGTACGGCGTCTGGCATGGTGATGGTGATCTTCGGGTTACGCGCCAGGCGGCAGAAGATTTCCCCGGTAATCAGCGCGACAATCACCGCCACAAAAAGCCCCTGCGGCCCCAGATATTGCGTGGTCAGATACGACTGCCCGCCCATCATTTGATAAGGGGTATAGACCACGAAGAACGCGCCGATAGCGGTCAGGCCGCACAGCAAGTCGTCCTGCTGATAGCTGATAGCGATATTACGTGCGACCAGGAAGGCAATCATGATCGACATGATATTCACCGACCCATTCATCACCGGGGAGAATATGTTTTGAGCTTCGGCTAAGTTAGGGAATAACACGCCGAGATGCAGCAGTGAAGCAATAAAACCATCCGGTGAAAGGATGGCAAAGTTAATCAGCACGATCAGCGAGCTGGCCATAACGATGGGGAACGACAAAATAAATGCATCGCGGATGGCCGAGACGTGTATCTGAGAGTTTAATTTAATCGCAATAGGAACAAGGAGCTTTTCCATACCGCGCTCAAAGGCATTCATAATACTCATGATGCGCCCTTTATCATTAGAGAGATATTGACTGATGATATAAGTTTATTGGCGAAGCCTCTGCTTAATAGCAGGTCGCGTAACGATAAACCTAATCAATTACCCATTGGGTTGTTATTTTGGCTGGAAAGCTTAGCGTTCACCGAGTAAATTCAGTGCGGAATCAAGAACTGATTTGCCATCCATTTGCCCGTAATACTTCATGTCGATTACCGCTACCGGAATTTTCCCCTGGGCGATTTCTTCTATTTCACTTTTTTGGAAGCGAACCTGAGGTCCCAGCAGAACAACATCTGCTTCATTTCTTTTAATTCTTTCTTTCGCCTCGGCAATCGCCAGTGCATTAATATTGACCGAAATATTTCCCGCGCTGGCGTGATCCTGCATTCTTTTCACCAGCATGCTGGTAGACATCCCGGCCGCACAAACCAATAATATATTCTTCATTTTTCCCCTTAACGCTTCGTAGATAATCAACCAGCGGCTAACTTAATGAATATCAATGCGTTCATCTGCCATTTCGATCACAGTTAGTCATGCCCGAGTGGTGCAGAAAGCAAAGTGAAAATGGACCTGTGTTGCGCTTTTATTATGACTCGAACGGTAATTGACTGTTTTTAAATAAGTTCATGAGGTTCAAAAGTGGTATACAAAGATGTTGTTAACTTACTAAAAAACAGGATCAGCAGCCCAACTTATCATATCGGCGACATCCTCCCTTCGGAGAAAGAACTGGCTGAGTTCTACAATGTGTCACGTAATACCTTGCGTAAAGCATTGAAAGTGCTGGAAGATGAGGCGTTGATTGAGCGTAGGCACGGCTCCGGCACCTATGTGCGAAATAAACATTTTCAGGCTTCGGTTACGCATCTGGACAGCTTCACCGAGATTGCCCGAAGTGAAGGGAAAAAACCGTCCAGCCAGGTGCTGAGATTTGAGCTGCAGCAGGCGTCGGAAGAGATTGCCAGCCGCCTGCAGCTGGCCATCGGCGAACCGGTCTATTACGCCAAACGACTGCGCCACATCGACAACGTGCCGATGCAGCTGGAAGAGACCTGGCTGTCGGTGAACCGCTTCCCCGACCTGACAGTCAACCACATGAAGCGTTCGAAATTTTCCTACATCGAAGATGAATGCGGCGTCAAAATTCACGGCTGCTACGAGGCGTTTCAGCCCATTCTGCCGTCAACCGAGATTGCCAAAATGCTGCACATCAGTACCCGAGACCCGATTATCCGCATGGAAACCCAGTCCGTTGACGCCAGCCACAGCCCGATTGATTACTCGATCCTCTACACCAACGTGTTCGAGTTCCAGGTGAAGTATTTTTTGCCTCGTAAGGCGGGCTAGCCGCTGTGGCTGACCTTGCATTCGCCACGTTGGTCACAGTTCTGCTTTAAAAAGAGGTTCAATAATGTTCATAAAAATGAACCTGTCGCTTCTGAAAGATGAATATCAGCGGTAACTCACTGTATATCATATCTTTTGACAGGTTCAAAAGTTGTTCAATGTGTTATCCCCCTTCTATTGCCTGATGCGCCTCCCATTGATTAAGATTTTCTTCGTTTTCAGAACTGATAATTAAAAATTGAACTCGTCAATTTTTGTATTCCTTTTACCAGGCATGAATATGACCGGTGCGAAATAGTTTCCTCGTTTCAGTGGAAATAAACGATGAGCCGGAAATATGCAGGAGGAATTAGCGTATGAATATCGCCGCATTTGATATCGGTGGTACGGCTTTAAAAATGGGGATCGTCAACTCGCAGGGCGAGATACTGGCAAAAGGCAAAGAGACGATCGACGACAGCGATGGCGAGCAAATTTTACAGGCCATTTTAGCGTGGATTGCCGAGCATCCCGGCTGTGAAGGCGTGGCGATCAGCGCCCCTGGCTATGTCAATCCGCACACTGGCTTTATCGAAATGGGCGGGGCCATCCGCCGCTTCGACAACTTTGCCATCAAAGAATGGCTGGAAGAAAGCACGCAGCTGCCTGTTGCCATCGAAAATGACGCCAACTGCGTCCTGCTGGCCGAACGCTGGCAGGGGAAAGCGGCGGGGATGAGCAACTTCCTCGTACTGACCATCGGCACCGGCATCGGCGGAGCGATTTTCTGCAATAACCAACTGGTACACGGCGCGCGCTTCCGGGCGGGAGAATTCGGTTACATGCTGACCGAACGCCCTGGCCCACGCGATGTTCGCCGCTACACCATGAACGATACCTGCACCCTGAGAACCCTGCGCAAAGACTACGCGGAGTATGTCGGCAAGCCGCTTGAGGCCGTCAGCGGGGAAGAGATTTTCGACCGCTTTGATGCCGGCGACGTGGCGTGCCAGCGTATGGTGAACGCGTTCTTCAACGATCTCGGCACCGGCCTTTATAACCTCGTCAATCTGTTCGACCCGGAAAAAATCCTGCTCGGCGGCGGCATTGTGGAACGCCCAGGCTTCCTTGCGCTGCTGTGCGAACATCTGGCCTGGTTCACCCTCGACGACTATATCGACACCGTCAGTCACGGCAACGATGCCGGACTCATTGGCGCGGTCTACCATTTTAATCAGCACTATCGGTCGCAGCATGCGATCTCTAATTAAGGGAGAGAATATGTCTGGATTCAAAGAAGGTTTTCTGTGGGGCGGCGCGGTTGCGGCGCACCAGCTGGAAGGTGGCTGGAAAGAGGGCGGCAAAGGCGTTAGCGTTGCGGATGTGATGACGGCCGGCGCCCACGGCGTCTCGCGTGAAATTACCGATGGCGTGTTGCAGGGAAAAAACTACCCTAACCATGAAGCGATCGACTTCTACCACCGCTACAAAGAAGACATCCAGCTGTTTGCCGAGATGGGCTTCAAATGCTTCCGTACCTCCATCGCCTGGACGCGTATTTTCCCGCTGGGCGACGAGCTGGAGCCGAACGAAGCCGGCCTGCAGTTCTATGACGACCTGTTTGACGAATGCCTGAAGCACGGCATTGAGCCGGTGATTACGCTGTCGCACTTCGAAATGCCTTACCATCTGGTCACCGAATACGGCGGCTGGCGTAACCGTAAGCTGATTGATTTCTTCCTGCGCTTCTCGAAAGTGGTCTTCACTCGCTATCAGCACAAAGTGAAGTACTGGATGACCTTCAACGAGATCAACAACCAGGCCAACTACCACGAAGACTTCGCGCCGTTCACCAACTCGGGCCTGAAGTATCAGCCGGGTGAAGATCGCGAGCCGGTGATGTACCAGGCGTCTCACTATGAGTTGGTTGCCAGCGCTCTGGCGGTGCGTGCAGCCCGTGAAATCAACCCTGCGCTGCAGGTTGGCTGCATGATTGCCATGTGCCCAATTTACCCGCTGACCTGTGCGCCAGGCGATATGATGATGGCGATGAATGCGATGCACCGCCGCTACTGGTTCACCGACGTGCACGTGCGCGGTAAGTACCCGCAGCACCTGCTGAACTACTTCGAGCGCCGTGGTTTTGAGCTGGATATTACCGACGAAGATCTTGCGGCGCTGGCCGAAGGCTGCGTCGATTACATTGGCTTCAGCTACTACATGTCGTTTGCCACCAAAGCCAGCGCCGACAACCCGCAGTTTGACTACGACGAATCAAAAAGCCTCGTGTCTAACCCGTACGTGCAAAAATCCGACTGGGGCTGGCAGATTGACCCGGTGGGCCTGCGTTACTCTCTGAACTGGTTCTGGGATCACTATCAGCTGCCGCTGTTTATTGTGGAAAACGGCTTCGGGGCGATTGACGTGGCGCAGGCCGACGGCTTCGTGGACGACCAGTACCGCATCGATTATCTTTCGGCGCACGTCGCAGAAATGAAAAAAGCGGTAGTGGAAGACGGCGTTGACCTGATGGGCTACACCCCGTGGGGCTGTATCGACCTGGTCTCCGCCGGGACGGGCGAAATGAAAAAACGCTACGGCTTTATCTACGTCGATAAAGACAACGAAGGCCACGGCAGCCTGAGCCGCAGCCGTAAGAAATCCTTCCAGTGGTACAAAGATGTGATTGAGAGCAACGGCGAAAAGCTCTGATAACGCCTGTGGCTGACTGAATGCTGGTTTAAATACCAGCGTTTTTATTTGCATGTGTTCAACCCCTGAACTGAATTCACTCGGCTACCAGGTTGACGCTATTCCTGTATTTTTAGAATAAAGCGTTAAGTTAAATTATGGCTATCACCTTCTGTATTTAGTTTATTTTGTTCTAAAATATTCTTTTACCGTTTAATGACAATCAAAGTTAGCCTGTATTGAAATGCCCGCCTGGATGTTTTTTCACTCCACATTTTCTTTATATATATTTAATTTATTAACTAAATAAACTTGTCGTGCATGATATTGACGAAATTGACCACCTCTGGTGTACTAACCTTGAATTTTTTTTTGTTACGGTGCTTTATTCACCGAAAAAGTGCTGGCTGAAATTAACTCTGGACACGATCATGAAAAAAATAACACGGCTTATGTTGGCCACCACAGGTTTGCTTGTTTCAATGCTTGGACATGCAGAAGCCACAAAGACAGATGCCAGCGAACACCGTATTCCAGCGATAAAATTGATTAACACGGCTGATAATCACTCTGCGTTTGTAAAAGGTTCAATTCCCTCTCTGGCGAAACTTTCTTCTGAAAATCTCTATTTCAGTAATACCTTTGAAGAGTGGCAGAAAGGGGTGCATCCGGCACCGAAAAAGCAGTATGTGGTTACCCTGAAAGGCAAGCTGAAGTTTAAGGTTAGCGACGGCTCTACGTTCATCATCGAGCCAGGTACAGTACTGCTTGCAGCAGATACCGCCGGCGAAGGGCACAGCTGGGATATCGTTGATGGGAAGGAGTGGGTGCGCGTTTATATCCCGGTGGGAGACGACGATCGCTTCATCGCAGATAAATAAATCCTGCACAGATAAAGCGCTAATTTCAGTCCCGTTAACCACACAATGGAACGGGGCTGCCACTCCTAAAAATAGTAGTTTTAATTCTGTTTAGAACATTAATTCGTTCATTACTTGTCATCTCTTTGTCATTATTTTATGTGGCCAGATCATTATAAATAATGGCTAAAGAAGTCTCTCAGGCTGCCGATAAAAAATCGATAATTAAAAAAACACCGTCGCAACCGTTGATGTGATTTCTACCAATTACCTCCTCTTATTGCCTGCGATATAACCATTAAAGCTCAGAGGGATTTATGAACAAACTGAAGAATATGCGCCTTAGTACTATGCTGGGGGCTGGCTTTGCGCTGGTCATCGCTATTGGATTCTTTGTCGCATTATTTGCCAGAATGCAGTTGGTTTCTGTTGGAAATAACCTTAATTATGCTGCCAATGTCCGCCTGGTGAATTTGCTGCTGATCGTAAAGATTAAGGATAATATTACGGATAATGCCCACGATATTCGTGATATGGCGTTGTTCACCACGCTGCCGCATACCGAAGCTGAGAGTCGGGACTACATTACAAAAACCAACCAGGTACTCGAAAAGCGTATCGCGGACAACAACGTCCTCTTGAAACAGCTGGATAAGGCGCTGAGGCTTAAGCATTCTCGCGAGCTGTTCGACAACCTGAACAATGTTCGCCCGGCATATTCCCAGGCGCTTCGCAAGGTGATGAGCGTCAGCGCGGCGGGGCAGTATGATGCCGCCCGCGCGTTAGTCATCAGCGAAGTGGTTGGCCCCCAGGCCAGAGTACTCGATGCGCTCAGCGAGATGATTAGCGATCATTCCGGTAGCACGGTGGGCATGGCCCGTGGCTATGTGGAGGAAGCGCATTTTGCCGGTAACTTGTTGTTGATTATTACGATTATCAGTGCCGTGATTGGCTCTTTGATTGCCTGGAGCATTGGGCGAGCGGTGAAAGGCCAGCTTGGCGGCGAGCCCGTTTATGCCGTCTCCGTGGCAAAACAAGTTTCTGAGGGGCAGCTCAATACCGCCGTTGAACTGAAGCAAGGGGACACCAGAAGCCTGCTCGCGGCTATGGATGAGATGCGTAGCCGTCTGCTCGGGGTTGTGCGTGAAGTGCGAGACAGCAGCCATTCTATCTCCGTGGGTGCCAGCGAGATTGCGGCTGGCAGCACAGATCTCAGCCAACGCACCGAAGAGCAAGCGGCCAGCCTGCAGGAAACGGCCGCTTCGATGGAACAAATGAGCCAGACAATTCAGCAGAATGCCGAGACGGTGCGCACTGCGACTCGCCTGGCCAACTCTGCCAGCGAAACGGCCACGCAAAGCGGGAATGCCGTTAATAATCTGGTGCTGACGATGCGTGAAATTAGCGAAAGCTCACAGAAAATTGGCGACATTATTAGCGTTATTGACGGCATCGCATTCCAGACGAACATTCTGGCGCTGAATGCTGCCGTGGAAGCCGCTCGTGCAGGGGAGTCCGGGCGCGGTTTTGCAGTAGTTGCCGGGGAGGTTCGCTCGCTGGCGCAGCGTTCTGCTTCGGCGGCCAGTGAGATCAAAGCCCTGATTGAGGACAGCATGCGTACGGTAACAAAAGGATCGGATATGGTGAGTTCGGCGGGAACGACGATCGATGACCTGGTGCAACAGTCCCACCGCGTGGCCGGGCTTATTTCTGAAATTGGCGTGACGACGGAAGAGCAGGGGCAGGGGATTGCGCAGATCAACGTGGCGATCACTCAACTGGATCAGGTTACGCAGCAGAACGCTGCGCTGGTGGAGGAGTCTGCCAGCGCCGCTGAGAGCCTCAGCGATCAGGCTACTCGGTTGGTGCAGCTGATGAGTATCTTCAATACCGGGCAGGTCATTGCCGCAGCTAACGCCCGCCAGGATAAACCCGCACCGGCTTCTACCACTCGCAGGCCACAGCTTGCCGCGAACGGTGGCCGTTTAGATAGCTGGGAGCAGTTCTAAAATCTGCCGTAAGCTGTTTTAAAACTAAGGCCCGAGTTTACTCGGGCCTTACTGTTTTTAGGTTAAATTCACCTCGTTCTGCAAAGTTGATAAAAACAGGTGGGTGGGATATCTTTATTTTTAACATAGTGCCAATCTTATAAATGTTGAGAATATGAAAAGCGAATTATTTAAGTTTACTGAAGAAAATAATAATGGTTATACCTTTAGATGGACAAAAAGACATTATGAGTACTGTGCGGATAATAATATATTTTTAGGTCACAAAGGCAGGAAGGTTTATAAAGAGAGAAGTTTATTGCGTTTCGTCAAAGGCGATAAAATAAAAATTGATGATAATGTTATCGCCGAAGAGTATTCCACTATGCCGATACGTAATTTTTCCAGCGTGGGCGCGTTTTCATTTCCAAGTTGCCATTTTTCAGGCAATACTGTCATCGGCAGATTCTGCAGTATTGCCGGGAATGTGAAGGTGATGGGAGGCAATCATCCCATGGACAGATTTACCACACATATGCTGACCTACAACGGGGGATTTGATAAATATGCCATGACTGAATTTAATCGGCAGTGGGTATTAAAACCGTTTGATACGACGCAAAAAAATCCTGTAATAGGCAACGATGTCTGGATCGGCAATGATGTGGTTTTAAAAGGGGGAATTACCATCGGTGATGGCGCAGTTATTGCTGCAAACGCTGTGGTGACAAAGGATGTGCCTCCTTATGCCGTTGTTGCAGGTGTGCCAGCCAGGGTAATTAAATACCGTTTTAATGCTGATGTAATTAATGAGCTATTACATTTGAAATGGTGGGAATATAACTACCCAGAACTTCCTGATAATAATAAATGTGACGATATCGATTATTTTATTAAAGAGATTAGTGATGGGATTGCCAGTGGAAGATTGAAGGTAAAAGAGTATAAGAAATTCGATCTTTCTAAAGACTTTAAGACGCTTTAATTTTGCGACTGCTCATTGTCGTGAGGCTTTATTTTTCGTTTCTGCGATCCTCTGGGAACGTTTATCAATCATTGCCTTTCCCGCTCGATATTACAGGCTGGCATGTTCTTCACCATGCCGGCTTTGAGTGATAAAACAACGGAAATAGGGCTGGCGGGAAGGAAAGAACCCTTTGTACTGGTCATAAACGTGACTGACCCTGAAAAAATGAAGTTTGATTAATGGTACATTTGATCTCGCTTGTCACAGACTTATTGATTAAGTGGTTAATTTAAAGGATAAATTATGCCAACAGCGATTGATAAAGCATTAGACTTCATTGGCGGTATGAATACCTCGGCCTCTGTGCCGCACCCTATGGATGAGAGCACCGCGAAGGGAATGTTGAGATATCTCAAACAGCTGGGCGTTCCGATTAGCGCTGAAGACATCACGGCCCGAGGTGCCCAGGAGGGATGGAACACCGACTTCACGAAAAAAGTCGCCGGTTGGGCGCACAAGGTTGAGTCCGGTAACCGCCTCGTGATTAAAAACCCTGAATACTTTTCTGCCTACATGAAGGAAGAGCTTCGGGCACTGGTGTAAACGAAATCCCCATGACCCGCACAGCAAAAAGGCTGACGATTTCTCGTCAGCCTTTTTTGTCTGGTGGCCCCTGCTGGACTTGAACCAGCGACCAAGCGATTATGAGTCGCCTGCTCTAACCACTGAGCTAAGGGGCCGTGGCGCTGAATTATAATGTAACTGTCGATGGCAATCCAGCGCTTAAATTACATGTGCTGATTTTATAAACAATGGCTAATCAATCCCTTATACTTCCCGCTCGATTCCTTCAGATGAGAAATGCAATGGTTAGCGATATCCTTCAGCCTGACCTTCGGGTCGTGTTTTGCGGCATTAATCCGGGAAAATCATCCGCTCATCTCGGGCTGCCTTTTGCTCATCCTGCCAATCGCTTCTGGAAAGTGCTTCATCTTGCGGGTTTTACGGACCGCCAGCTCAAGCCTGAGGAGGCGCAGCTGTTGCTTTCCTACGGCTGTGGCGTGACGAAACTGGTGGAGCGGCCAACCGTGCAGGCAAACGAAGTGGCACTGCAGGAGCTGCGTGCTGGCGGGCGAGAGCTGATTACAAAGATGCAGGAGTACCAGCCGGGAGCGCTGGCGATTCTGGGCAAGCAGGCCTTTGAGCAGGCGTTCAGGCAGCGTGGCGCGAAATGGGGCAGACAGGAGATTACCCTTGGTGATACCGAGGTGTGGATTTTGCCCAATCCGAGTGGCTTGAGCCGCATCACGGTGGATAAGCTGGTGGAGGCCTATAGAGAGCTGAATGAGTCGCTGTCGGCGCGCGGGCGGTAGGTAAGGTGTTGCCGTTTTCCCTTATCCCGGCCCTCTCCCGGAGGGAGAGGGGGAATTAAAAGAGGCTCCAGGAGGGTGAGAGGGAATCAAAATAATCTCCCTGAGGGAAAAGGGGGAATTAAAAGCTGTGTATGGAGAGATAAGTGAAAAAGAGGTGCCTGCGGGAGGCGGGAGAAACCGCAAATTCAAGGCAAAAAAAAGCTCCCTGGCGGGAGCTTTTCAATTTTTGACACCGATTAATCGTCCAGGAAGCTACGCAGGACTTCAGAGCGGCTTGGGTGGCGCAGTTTGCGCAGCGCCTTCGCTTCGATCTGACGGATACGTTCGCGGGTAACGTCGAACTGTTTACCCACTTCTTCCAGCGTGTGGTCGGTATTCATGTCGATACCGAAGCGCATACGCAGGACTTTCGCCTCACGCGCTGTCAGGCCAGCCAGAACATCGTGCGTTGCGGAACGCAGACTTTCGGAGGTGGCAGAATCCAGCGGCAGCTCGAGGGTGGTGTCCTCGATGAAATCACCCAGATGCGAATCTTCATCGTCGCCGATTGGCGTTTCCATGGAGATAGGCTCTTTGGCAATTTTCAGCACTTTACGGATTTTGTCTTCCGGCATCAGCATACGTTCGGCTAACTCTTCCGGCGTTGGCTCACGGCCCATCTCTTGCAGCATCTGGCGCGAAATACGGTTGAGCTTGTTGATGGTCTCAATCATGTGCACCGGAATACGGATGGTACGCGCCTGGTCGGCGATAGAGCGGGTGATAGCCTGACGGATCCACCAGGTTGCATAAGTCGAGAACTTATAGCCACGGCGGTATTCAAACTTATCCACGGCTTTCATCAGGCCGATGTTGCCTTCCTGAATCAGGTCGAGGAACTGCAGGCCACGGTTGGTGTATTTCTTAGCGATAGAAATAACCAGACGCAGGTTGGCTTCAACCATCTCTTTCTTCGCACGGCGCGCTTTCGCTTCACCAATGGACATGCGACGGTTAATGTCTTTTACCTGCTCGATGGTCAGGCCGGTCTCTTCTTCGATCTGCTGCAGTTTCTGCAGGCTGCGGTGAACGTCTTCGGAGACTTCATGCAGCTTCTCAGACCACGGCTTGTTCATCGCAATGGCCGCGTTGAACCAGGTTTCGCTGGTTTCGTTGCCGGTGAACAGCGTGATGAAGTTTTTCTTCGGCATTTTGCACTGCTCAACGCACAGCTTCATGATGATACGTTCTTGGGTACGAACGCGGTCCATCATGACGCGCATGCTGTTGACCAGGTAGTCGAACTGTTTCGGCACCAGGCGGAACTGTTTGAACACTTCAGACAGCTGCAGGATCTCCGCGGCGGCGTCAGCGTGGCTGCGGCCCTTCGCTTTGATGGTGTCGCGAGTCAGTTCGTACTGCTTGCGCAGCTCACCAAATTTTTCGCGCGCCAGTTCCGGGTCGATGCTGTTGTCATCGTCGGAGCTGTCGTCATCAGACTCTTCGTCTTCATCCTCATCGTCGTCCATCTCTTCCTGAGAGAGTTCGGAGCCGACGTGGGTTGCGGTTGGCGCGAGATCTTCTTCCGCGTTAGGGTCAACAAAGCCGGTGATGAGGTCGGACAGGCGTGCTTCTTCAGCTTCAACGCGATCGTACTGCTCCAGCAGATAGGTGATCGCTTCCGGGTACTCGGCAACCGAGCACTGTACCTGGTTGATACCGTCTTCGATACGCTTCGCGATATCGATCTCACCCTCACGGGTTAACAGTTCAACGGTCCCCATTTCGCGCATGTACATACGCACGGGGTCGGTGGTACGTCCAATTTCGGACTCCACGCTGGACAGCACCTGGGCAGCCGCTTCTTCCGCGTCTTCATCGGTGCTGTTAGAGTTTTCAGCAAGCAAAAGATCATCGGCATCAGGGGCTTCTTCCATCACCTGAATGCCCATGTCGTTGATCATTTGGATGATGTCTTCGATCTGATCGGAGTCGACGATATCTTCCGGCAGATGGTCATTGACCTCGGCATAGGTCAGATAGCCTTGCTCCTTACCACGTTGGACAAGAAGCTTGAGCTGTGACTGCGGGTTTTGCTCCATAAGACGGTATCCACACTTCAGTATTAGGGTTGTGTCGGTAGGCGTTGCCGCCAACAATAACGTACGAGGGCTGATTTATTTTTATGCCGCAGCCCGTCCGTGCGGCGTTCGGGGGTGACCCGATCAATGTTCGGCAGTTAAGCCGCGAATCTATTTTTTGGCGCGTGATTGCGTGATCACGCGAACTTCTTCACGTTCCGCAGGGGTCAGCCCCGTCGTTCTGGAACGTGCCATTAATTCTTCAAACCTCAGCTCCAGCGCCGACTCAAAAAGATGATCCAGCGAGTCGGTGAACGTTTTTTCAGCAATGTCCTTATCTGCTATATCGTCCCACGCCGAGAGTTTTTCAAGGGTTGTGGCCTCATTTGTGCCACGATATTGTTCCAGTAGCTGCCCGGTGGTCAGCCCCGGATGCGCCAGGCAAGCGTCAACCAGGTCGCTAAACAGCGTTAAACCCGGCAGCTTTGCGGCATCCAGCCCGCTTAGTGGCGGGACCAGCGGAGCCAGTTCCGGATTCTGTACCAATAACCCTATCAGTATACGCATGGTTGTGCGTTTTAGCTGAGGCGCCGGACGAGGTGTTGCCCCCTCGACCTGTTTGGGCATCAGCTTTTCAAGCTGGCTGTCGTCCAGAATACCGAGCTTGTTGCCCAGCTCCTGGCGCAGATAGATACGCAGCGTTTCGCCGGGTACCTGGCTAATCAGCGGCAGAGCCAGCGTGCTTAGTCGCGCTCTTCCGTCTGGCGTACTCAAATCAACCTGCGGCAGCAGGCTGTTAAACAGGAACGTGGAGAGCGGCTGAGCCTGCTCCATCCGCGCTTCAAACGCGTCCTTTCCTTCTTTGCGCACCAGCGTATCCGGGTCTTCACCGTCGGGCAGGAACATAAACCGCAGCTGACGACCGTCCGTCATATAAGGTAGCGCAGTTTCCAGCGCTCGCCATGCCGCGTCTCGTCCTGCGCGATCGCCGTCATAACAGCAGACGACATTATCTGTCACCCGGAACAGCAACTGAATATGATCGGCGGTGGTGGAGGTACCCAGGGAAGCAACGGCGTAGGAAATGCCGTACTGCGCCAGCGCCACCACATCCATATATCCTTCGACTACCAGAAGGCGTGCCGGTTCCGGCTGGCTCTGCTGGGCTTCATACAGGCCATACAGCTGGCGGCCCTTGTGAAAAATGTCGGTTTCCGGGGAGTTCAGGTATTTCGGCAGGGCATCGCCCAGCACGCGTCCACCAAACCCGATGACCCGGCCGCGTTTATCGCGAATCGGGAACATGACCCGCTCGCGAAAACGGTCGTAACTGCGGCCCTGGTCGTTGGTGACCAGCATGCCTGCGTCCGTCAGCGCCTGGCGGTTTTCGCTGTTGCCGCCAAAGCGTTTAAGCGCATTATCCCAGCCGGGTGGCGCATAGCCGATGGCGAAATGGCTAATGACCTCATCGCTCAGGCCACGCTTGCCCAGATACTGACGCGCCGGTTCTGCGGCGGGCTGCTTCAGGGACTGCTGATAAAAGGCGTTCAGGCCATCCATCAGTTGATACAGGCTTTGGCGCTGGTGTCGTTCGATCTGGCTTGGGCCGTTGCCCGCTTCGTACGGCACTTCAAGGTTGTGCATGGTCGCCAGCTCTTCAACGCTTTCAACAAACTCGAGCTTGTCGTAGTTCATCAGGAAGTCGAGGGCGTTACCGTGTGCGCCACAGCCAAAGCAGTGGTAAAACTGTTTATCACCGTTCACGGTGAAAGAGGGGGTTTTCTCGTTATGGAATGGACAACATGCGTGGTAGTTCTTGCCCTGCTTTTTCAGCTTCACGCGAGCATCGATCAGGTCGACGATGTCGGTGCGAGCGATCAGGTCATTGATAAAAACACGCGGGATTCGTCCAGCCATAGGCCCCATGCTATATCCGTCATCTCTCAGGCGGTGGCCTAAAAGCTCAGGGATATGTCAGTTTATAAACGAGAATAAGCCGCGCATTCCTTTCGGAAGCACGGCCTTATAACTACTACTCAGTCTGATGTTGAGGAGTGAATCCTCAGAAGATTAGTACAGACGAGTGCGGCGTGCGTTTTCGCGAGCCAGTTTCTTCGCGTGGCGTTTCACAGCAGAAGCTTTAGCGCGCTTACGTTCGGTCGTTGGTTTTTCATAAAACTCACGACGACGAACTTCAGCCAGAACACC